>OVBI01002596.1:0-18625 GCA_900406495.1 Sisymbrium altissimum | reverse complement strand
CCGAACAAGATCGGAAAATTATTATCCGATAATCGGAAAAGAAAAACCGAATAAGTCGGAAGAGTGAAACCGAACAAGTCGGAAGAGAAAACCGATTATTATCAAAAACAAAAAAACCAAACTCAGATCTCTCTCTCTCTGAAAGATTAGAGTGAGAGAAGAGAGAGAGAAGAGTATTACCATTCAAAACATTAGTTATAGATAAATTTTCACAACTTTTACATTTTTTTTGGCAAACGCGATCCACCGATGATGACACATCACGACCAAACAAAAAGAAAAAAAATCGCACCGACATAACATTTTTGTTTGTGACAAATGCTCGGTTCACCGCCCACTGGTATAAGGAAAACCGGTGTGCCATTTTCCAACTATTTTCACATTTTTCCCGTTTGAGCACGAACCGATTTTATCCTTTTTACTTCTCAGATACAAATTGTGCAAGACCTTGACTTGGTTGAGAGACGCAAAATATATGGATATTTGATCCACAAAAAAAGAACCATGGATTGAAATCTAATTAACTAAACATATAACTAGACTTGAGAGAAAAAGTCTGTAGCTCCTTTTCTTTAGAAGACCAGAAAATACTATACGTGATAAACCATAACACGTATACATAGATATTAGTATAAAATAATATCATGTACTGTTTTGTAAGGCTATCTGTTTCTACATTAGTTTTTTTTCTTGTAATTGTTTTGAAGAGAAGAGTCGAATACGAGGTTCAATCAACCTCTCCAATTTATGCTGACATGATGTGATTTGTCTTGACATAAGGTGACACATATAAGGTCTAGCAATTACCATTGAATGTCACTCCAACGTATTTCACAATCTCCTGATTTTGATATACAATGTATCGCATAGTGCTCTAGCATTCATTTACAAAAGGATTTGATGCGGAAAAATAAAATTATTATTACTTCATCGGTGCACATGGTATCAAGAAAACCGACCTAGCCAACCTTTTCCCAAAACCAATAGAAATCAATTATGATAAGAATAACAATTAAACAAACATTTCCCCCTTAAAGTAATAAAAAAAGAAAATGGGATGATCCTTATCCGAAACTACGCTAAGGCAATATAAATAGCTTACGTGTTGACTGTGTGTTTTTGTCATAAAGATCGGAAGATAACCAATAGAGAGGAAGATCGAGTTATTAATTCAATGGCGGACATAGCACTACTAGTGGTGGAGGAATACGAGCGCAGGGTGAAGCTAACGTCGGAGAAAGCGTCTAATTCGGCTGAGGTCGGGGAGTGGAGTGATTTTCCGGCGAAGCTGATGATGTTTGGGCATGAGGAAAAGAAGACGGAGAGCTTGAAGAGGAAATTTGAAACCAAATCTCAGTTTGCTCTTGCCGCCTCTAACGGCTTCTTTTCTGCTTGACTATATCTGTATGTTGTTTTTTCTTCACCAAACTCGATTGGCGATATATGTAATCGATCTGTAAATTAATACATTTATGAGATATGCAGTGTTAAGAGGAGATAATTAACGTGAGAGGTGGGTGCGGCTGTGTAGATAGAATAATGAAGTTTAGGAGCTTGTATAGAGAGGGTTCAGAGCTTGGGGAATACTCGTAAAACGAGGCACTTGTGGGGTATTAATCTTAAAATTCAGTGACATGTGAAGCATAATCTTATGAACGTATAACTTTACAAAGTTGTAGGTGAAGTTGTTGGTAGTCTCCTAACTTTTGGAAACTTGTGGAAAAGAATCGTTAAATGTGAAAAGCTGTGGGAGGACAGTTAAATTTTAGAAACTCTTGGGGAAGAATTACAAAAACATAAAAGCTTTCTTCCTTGAATTATTGAGTATCAAGAAAACACGGCGTCATAATCACAATGCCATTCAATTACTATTAATTTTGGACACCCATGGTAGTTTGAGATGGTCTGGACTCTCGAGTCATAAATGTTTGACAATCAAACTACGCCATTAACAAACAATAAGTGACCTACTAGACAAATATAAAAATGACATATATTTGTGTTTGGATCTAAGAATACTCTAAAAATACAAAAATTAGTGTCTAAAGTCTAATTGATTATAACTATTTAATTATATTTAAGTTAGTAATCTCTCGCGCGACTTGGTCTGAATGTGGTTGGAAGTCGTTTTGCGATCAGCAAGATCTTCAGTGGACAAAAACTTGTATGGAGGTTTATTGCTTACACAAGAAACGAACAACACCTCATTCTTCTTTGCCTATTTGGAAAAAGAGCTCGATTTAACTCTTTAATTTCAGTTGGTCCGACAAATAGTTAAGATAATTCACAACAGGATCTCATCGTTTGACTATTTAATAAGTTTGTGTATCTTTAATTTTTTGAATGGAAAGATTATTCTGTCTATTTAATCTAGTTAATACAATTGTTTTTATCTTATTCTTTTGAGCTAATCAATGGATTTTTTTTGTTAAAAATGTTCTAAGAATAACAACAACCAATTAAATTATAATATTAAAACTTATGTAAAATATTTTAAAATAGAACACGCATTACTATATAAAATATATTAATATAAGTGTAAATATAAAACGAGCTGCATAAATGATAAATAAAATTTAGAAGGGGAAAAAAAAATGATATACAAATTTTATTATCTTGAAACTCTGCATCTGTACTTGTCCGAACATAAATCAGTAGAGACCTGAAAAGGCTAGAAAGTACAAAACGGCACTTAAGAGGTAATGAAAATTTAGTGCAAAATGTATCCCAAAATTGGAAAACAGTGTGGCTCTGCCAAGAATTAATAAACAAAACTATCAAAACTTTCCAATCAGAAACTTTGGAGGAGAGAGAGGCTCTCTGAAAATGGAAGGCGGCGACGAGAGCCCGGTGGTTCTGATAACGGGATGCTCTCAGGGAGGAATCGGTCACGCGCTGGCGCGTGAGTTCGCTGTGAAAGGTTGTCGAGTGGTGGCGACGAGTCGGTCACGGAGTACCATGACGGATTTGGAGCAGGACCCGAGGTTTCTCGTGGAGGAGCTTGATGTTCAATCGGAGCAGAGCGTGAGCAGAGTCATGTCGAATGTTATTGGCAAGTTCGGCCAAATCGACGTTCTTGTCAACAACGCCGGCGTTCAGTGCGTCGGACCTCTTGCGGAGATCCCAATATCCGCCATGGAGAACACCTTCGACACCAATGTTTTCGGTAATAAAGATTTGATTTTGAATTCTGGTTTTATATAATTTGGTTTCTGGTTTAGTGCTTTTTTGAAGTGGATCAGTAGAATGTATAACGATTCGTATCTGATTTGTTCGCTTTGTCATGAAAGTCCAACACTTGCGATTGACTTGGCTCAGTGTCTCTCCTCGTGTTAGTGAATTATGAGAAGAAACGTTTCAAGAAGTGAAGTTTCATGGCAATGCAGGTTCCATGAGGATGACTCAAGCCGTTGTGCCTCATATGGTGTCTAAGAAAACGGGAAAGATTGTCAACGTTGGAAGTATCACTGTTATGGCACCTGGTCCTTGGGCTGGGGTCTATACAGCAACCAAAGCTGCTATTCATGCTCTTACCGATACCTTGAGGTTCGTTTTTTTGCGTTTTTCATCACCGTGTTTATATCTTACCATCAAAAGGCGATATATTCCGTTTGAAGAATATCGTTTTGTGAGTTTTTTTCTGTCATAGGAGGGAGAGATTTGATGGTAAAAAGTGTTGTATAGGATCTGATCTCCGTTAAGGTTTGGTCGAGTATCATTTATCACTAAATTCTGATGTTGAATTAGGTCGATGATTCTTCATGTTCATGAGTAGTAGTGTGTAGTTGTTCAAGTTTTTCAGCACCGGCTCGTCTCGGCTTTTCCATTGTATGTAATAATTCAAGCTAAAATGCAGGTTGGAGCTCGGGCCATTTGGCATTGATGTCATCAATGTTGTCCCCGGAGGAATACGAACAAACATAGCAAACTCAGCTGTATCAACCTTTAACAAAATGCCTGAGCTGAAACTTTACAAGCCTTACGAAGAAGCTATCAGAGAGAGGGCGTTTATATCACAGAGGATGAAGCCAACTCCTGCTGAAACTTTCGCCAAAGACACCGTAGCTGCGGTGTTAAAGAAGAACCCACCCGCTTGGTTCTCTTCAGGCAGATACTCAACCTTGATGGCAATAATGTACCACATGCCCCTTTGGTTCAAAGACTTTCTCCAGAAGAAGGCTTTAATGAAAAAGGGCTAATCCGGTTCGGGTTTAAAGACTTGTCTGTTACGAAAAACGAATGTAAGAGATAGTTCAGACTGATAATGAATGTAAGAGATTGTTCAGACTGATAATAGAATTTTATGTCATGCTTGAGTAGTTTCGATTCTTACAAGTACGAAAGTAGACATATATACAGACGGGAGGAATCAGGGAGAATTATTACATCATTGTTGTAAAAGCTTGTGGCACAAATATTTGTAAAGGAAAAGGTGAACGTTTTTACAAGCGGAGGAACAATTTTTCCGCTTTGATTTGACCCAACAATGTATGAAAACCACATTTCCGCAGATAAAAAGGGTCAGAACTATCTAAAAGCTATATAACTAACATCATTTCTAAATTTAAGAATGGTGTGGAGCGCCGTAGTACATTAGACCAGGTGGCTGGAAAGCTGGACCTTGTTGAGGTTGTTGTTGAGCTGAGTTCGACTGCTGAATTTGAGGCTGTTGATTACCCATCATATGTGGTGGTGGTGGAGGCGGCGGCGGAAGTCCAGGTGGCATTAACGGCATATTACCAAATCCATAAGGATTGTTCATCACCGGCTGTTTTAGAAACTGTGGTGGTGGTGCCGCTGGATTAGGGATCACATGGTACTGACCTTGTGAGGCGGGTGTTTGGTTCTGGGAGTTGTTGTAAGAAGGGACAAACGCATTAGTGTCTGTAACCGGAGCTGTGGTCTCTGATTTGGATAGACCAGAAGTCTTTGTCGCTTCAGCTGCGAATGAAGATAGTACAGATTGCATGATCATATGTGATGAGGTAGATGCTGTGAGCATCGCAGCTATAGAAGCAGGCGTCATTTTTGATGCTTGACCCGATTTTGTGTTGTCAATTGTCTCAGTTGTCGTGGTAGCAGAGACTGAGCCCGGAGCAACAGTTGTTGAGTTTGATGTGTAATTCTCATCGTTGAGCCGTTTCTGCATGTTTTGCGCTTCCTCAGTTTGTTCTTGTGCTACCTGGTAATAACAAAACTAGTTCATGAGCTTAAGCTAAGGTGGGTCACAAAAGAGGTGAAAGATGCAGTGGGAAATCAAATACGTACATGAATCTGAGTTTTAAGATTCTCCAGTTCGGATTCCTGACACAAACAAGCAACAAGAATGAAAGATAGATCACAAAATAGTGAACTTGCTAAGGTACGAAAATCAATATTACCTGTTCGCGTAGTGCGTCTTTAAGCTGGTTTACAAGAGAACTTCTACTTCCTTGAACAGATTTAAGTTTCTCAATACATTGTCTCAAAAGGTATTCTTCTTCTTCCAATTCTTTCGCCAGAGATTTTCTCTTCGGGTTGTCTTTTTCTGGAGAGACGTAAGCATATATATTTACTGGATTTAGAGAGAGAAATAACGAGCGCAGGTGGTTGGTAATCCCGATGGTTAGTAAAAACAGATTATTACCAGTAGAACAGGCTTCTTCAACATCTTTCTCCATCCTCCTGATTCGTTTAACAGCAGACTTGCATTTACTCATCTCAGCTTCTTCGTTTGAGTTTTCAGCAACAACCAAATGATATGCTGATGCTATCTTCTCAGCCACACCTCCACTTGATAATTTCTGGATACGAAAGCAAATAAAACACCCAAACAAGGAACTCTAATGAACTTCGACTGATATCGATTAAGGACAAAAGTGAATCGTGATGTTTAGCGTTTTACCGTTCTGGACGATTTTGAATCCCGTTTTGAGGATTTGGATCCACGGGGGCGCTTTTTGCTGACATCAAGTGGCAGAGGGCAGTCTTCTCCAAGCATCACATCTTTAAGGTTCTTCGAACGGGATCCAAACACTCTTCTTTCTTCCCATATCTTGACCTGTAATATCATGTAAACAGAATTCTTCTTTATTCATGTTTCAAATTTACAAAATTCAATAGTTTTCTCCATAGCATCACACACCTAAGCAATACTAAACCGACACAGAAGACGATTCTCAAGAAACTTAAAATAAATTCATTCTAACATCAATCATTACCATATCCCAAAATGAAAAATTGAGTCATAAACATGCTTAAGAAAAGAACTTGCAGAGAAGGAACAAATGATGATATCTTAACCTATTCGCCAACCACACGCATAATGTTAATGACATCAAAAACTGACAAACTCATTCACAGAGAGTGTGAAGTCACATATTCGCAAAACAAGTTCTTCCTCCAAGCATGAGATCGAGCATAAAGAGAGAATTAAGAATATAACTTGTACCAAAGAAACCAAAAGCTAATATCAAATTATTCACAAAACACGTTCCAAACACTTACTAGCTGCAACCACGATTGCAACACCAACAATTGACAGACAGAGTTAACCAAAAGCGCCAAGGAAAAGAGAGAAAAGCAGAGTTTTACCAAACGCGAGACGACGCCTTTCCCATGATCATCTCCTTGGGAAACAATGTCTTTGACAGCCTTAGGAAGAACATTCCAGAACTCTTGCACGAACTCATTACCCTGACGCTTACTGTTCTGAAGAATATCATTGGCCAAATACAAAAGAGGCACTTTCTGAGCCATCTCTGTACTGTGAAACTGTTTCTCCCATGTCGTTACGATCAATTCAGCTTTGACCCGATTGAATATACAATAATGTGACAGAGCTTATCCCAAAACAGTCAAGAATCCCAAAAAACTCGGAAATTGACATAAAAATAGCAAAATCTCAAGATCTAAGCAAAATGTTAAAGCAAAGATTGCTTTTTACTGTTAAAAAAGGATACTTTCGATGGACTGCTGAGTGCTATTGAGCTTAGCGAGCTTATCAATCAGGATCTGTTTACTGAATACACTACTCATCCCACCAACGACTGTGAACCAGCCAAAGCCAAAACCCTAGTGAACAGAGATTTGGTTACAGCTTGTGCAGCTGGGCGACGGAATAATGCGGCGGAGCTGGAAAGGTTGTGCGGCGGAGCGAGAACGGAGAAACCCTAGAACAGTGATGCAGGTGGAAGCAGATTAGGAATAGGGGATGACCAAAACGACAACGTAGTGGATCCTATAGATAAATTGGGAGCAAAAATCGCAGAGAAGAGAGGAAAGTTGTGTTTTTTTATTTATTTTTTCAGATAGTAAGCTTAGATGCGGTTTTCTTTCCTTTTCTCCAATTTTCTTTTTTTGTTTGATCTAAAAAAAAGTATCTGACTTTAAAAAATATTTAAATTTAAGACTCGGAGTGGGAGGAGTAGATATTTTTATTAATTAGAAAAAGAAACATAATACATGGTATGGTATTATACTCCACAAGATTCAACAACACTAGTGTATCACAAAGATGGAACCTTTATTCTCCTCAGTCCTCACTATCTTCACTCGCTATTGTCATCATCTTCATCGCTGTCTTCCAATTTGATATGGTTCATGTTCCTCTCTAGAGGAGGGAGACCATCATCTTCGTCATCATCCTCAGATTCATCGCCTTCTTTCCTAACATCTACAAACACAGAAAAAGCAAAAAACTCATTCATGTTGAAATTCATCATATGATGATGGTATGTGGTCGTGACAGAGAGATTGATAGAAAATACGACTAACGTTTTTCGACGGGAGCTGGTTGTTTTGGGACCTGAGTTTGCTGAGTTAGCCAAGAATTTTGAACTGAGATGATCTCAGCACTGTTCTCGCATTTCGAGTACTCCTTTAGAATATCCCTGCATAATCCAAATGTTCCGAAGGAAGAGCACAAATGATGTTAAGAGGGAAGAAAAAGAAAAACAAATCAATGTTGCTTCTCTGGTGGGTGGTTACTTGTTGAGAGACAAAAAGGCATGACCCCATTTGAATTTCCCTAGCAAAAGATTTGCAGTCTCCTCCTCTCCACTGTTTGAAAAACACAGAGAGCAAGACATACTTAGAAAAAACCCAAACCAATCGATGAGATGAGTTTCAGGCCTTAAGGAGAAGTAGTCATTGGCTCACCATAGTATTAGAGCTGCAGATAAAGCCTCCACACAAGATAGCTCACAAGGCCTTCCATAATTCACTGGATTAGCTGCTACTAACCAAGGTACTGCAACCATGAAGAAAGGCGATTATTTTTAAACTACAGATCTGGCTAAATCCTCCAATATCTTATAAGCAACTGATTGTAAGCTTGTAACTTCTTACAGAGACGAGGAGCGGTACAACGCAGCTTAGCAAAGGGGACATCAGTTAAGCGTGCCCAAGAACAATCAACTACAGCTAATCCTCTCGTTTTGATCAGACTATAGTCTTCCTTGGAAACACATTGTCGACCAACTGGACTGTCAAATTCATACGACACAGATTATAGTTAAAAAAAACAGAGGATTAAGAATCTGTCATCTAATTTTTAGTAAATAACAGGTAGAGAGAGATACCTTAAAACAACACCTCCGAAGCCAGTGTTAACCCGTAATTCCTACAAAACATCATCAATTAAAAGATTAAGAAAAAGAAGAGGACATACACATGCTTTATTAGTTACATGAGACTTACTTTTAACAAGTTGAATCTAGCAAGCTTACGACCTGTGCACCTCTTTGCATCACACTGACCAAAATCCTAACACAGCAAAAAGACAATAAGTAACAGTTGAAGCAACTTGAAACTTAACTGAATTTGGATCACAACTTTTCTTGTTAAATCAAAGGAAATCATGCATACCCACATTGCCAATTGAACTTTTGGAACTGGTGCTTCATCCTCAGATTCTATATGACAAAAACCACCGAATAAAAACATTATACTCTCTACTAATAATCCACAATTCGAAAAAATTCAAACTTTACAGTACCTTGATCATGAGGAAGCGATTCATCTTCCCTGCAGTTTCAACCAAATCGTCATTAGTCTACCAGAGAGAAACCTCAACTCGAAAGTAAAAAAGAAGAAATATTAATATACCTTGCGAGGTTATCAGTCCTACTTGTTTGACCTGGATTCGAATTGCCTCCTCTAGATCGCCTATGCTTACCGTGACCCATTTTTCCGGCGATGTTTCCGACAAATGAAGGGGTTTTTGATCGGCTTTTAGGTTTTATATGTTAATTAGGGTTTCTTAAAGGACCGGTACCTGTGTTAGAAATCAAACCGAACGAACGATTTGCTCAGGGGAATAAGCGTTAACCGTAATTTCGTCGAGGCCAAACCGGATCAATGATTGAGAACACGTGTAGGGTAGATCGCTCAGGGTAATTTCGTCATTTCGCTAACTGCTTTCTTTCCGTCCCGTTAACCATAATTTTGTTGGTGGACGGAACCAATCCGAGCTCATGATTGAGAAGTGCACGCACGTGTACACTCCACACGGGGCAGTTTTAGTTAGAGAGTGTTTTCTTCCCGATTAGCCCAGCCCCTTAACAGTAATTACGTCCGAAACCAAGCCGGACAAATGATTGAGTACACGTGTAAAGTACACACCGCTTGGGGTAACTACGTCATTTCACAACCATACTTTCTTCCCGTTAAGCTTTCTCTTTCTCTCTCTTTCTCTCTCTCTTACAGTCAGTCACAGCTCCCGACCAACAGTTCGGGCACACTCTCTATGTCTGTATCGCTTCTATACATACAAACACTTCGATTAAAAACCCCAAATTTGACTAAGATTGTTGGCTCTTGTGTAACGGTGGTTGCTATAAGGTCTTTGTAATCTCAAAACTTTGGTTCCCGTTTCAGCAAAAACCCTAGCTCGAGAAAATGGCGTCACGATCTGCTTTTTTACTCTTGTGTGTTCTCTCTCTAGCCACAGAGAAGATTCTAGCCTCTGTCTTCTCCTCTAGGCTCATCCACCGCTTCTCTGACGAAGGCAGAGCGTCGATTAAAACTCCGGCGACTTCGGATTCTTTGCCGGAAAAACGGAGCTTGGAGTATTACCGGTTGCTCACGAGTATTGATTTCAGGAGACAGAGAATGAATCTCGGTGCCAAGTTTCAGTCCCTTGTTCCATCTGAAGGAGGCAAGACGATTTCTGCTGGAGATGACTTTGGATGGTAAAGATCCTTTTTTTCATTTTCACACTAAAATTGAAAAAGTCTCCTATTTTTCCAGTTCTTTGTAAGATTAGTAGTTGGCTTGTGTGAATTTTGTATTTTGATGTTTTTACTCAGGCTACACTACACGTGGATCGACATAGGGACTCCGAGTGTGTCGTTTCTTGTGGCTTTAGATTCTGGAAGTGATCTACTTTGGATTCCTTGCAACTGTGTACAATGCGCCCCTTTAACATCCGCTCACTATAGCAGCCTGGTATGTGAGATACTATGATAAGCAATCTTGCTTAGGCATACAGTTAGTGAAAATGATGACAGGTTTAGCGCTTATTTCCAATTGATTGATTGGCAGATGCTTCATCGTGTTTGGGGGCACATATTCTGCAGGCTACTAAAGATCTGAACGAGTATAATCCATCAAGTTCAAGCACCAGCAAGGGGTTCTTGTGCAGCCATAAGCTGTGTGAATCAGCTCCAAACTGCGAGAGCCCGAGGGAGCAATGCCCTTATACCGTTAACTACCTTAGTGACAACACCTCTAGCTCGGGATTACTTGTTGAGGACATCTTACATCTTGCATATAGCACCAACGATAGATTGATGAACGCTTCGTCCTCTGTCAAGGCTCGAGTTGTTATAGGGTGAGCTTTTACTTTTACTATTATATGTGCGGTGTTTATTTGTGTTCCTAGTTTATAATATGTGTGTCATCGTATTGCAGATGTGGTAAGAAGCAAAGTGGTGAGTACTTGGGTGGGACTGCTCCAGATGGTTTGATGGGTTTAGGACTTGGAGAAATCTCGGTTCCAAGTTTTCTTTCGAAAGCAGGACTCATGCGAAACTCTTTCTCGATGTGCTTTGACGAGGAAGACTCAGGAAGGATTTACTTCGGTGACATGGGACCGTCGATGCAACAATCAACACATTTCCTTCCGCTTAACAACGAATAGTAATGACGAATGAATGATCTTCTGTACTTCAGGTTTTGAACTAGTTTAGGACAGCTTTTACTTACAATAAGCAAATTCTGTTGATTATGTTTACAGTGTAGCCTACATTGTGGGGGTGGAGGCTTGTTGTATTGGCAATTCGTGTCTAAAGCAGACGAGTTTCACAACCCTTATCGACAGTGGACAATCATTTACAACTCTACCAAAAGAAATATACAGAGAAATTGCACTTGAGATCGACAGTCATATAAACGCCACAATTAAGAGGGTCGAAGGTGGCCCATGGGACTATTGCTATGAAACTAGGTAAGCAACATAGAGAAAGAAGCTTACTGCTTGGTTTTTATGTTATTGGTGCTCCCTTATAAATAATTTTTTTCTTTTCGATTTTCTTTTTGTTTGATGGATTAGTGTTGAGCCAAAGGTACCAGCGATCAAACTCAAGTTTTCGTCCAATAACACATTCATGATTCACAAACCTTTGTTTGTACTCCAACGAAGTCAGGTAAGATCATTTCCATATATTTTCACATTTATGATCCATGCTTGAAACGAAGATTTAGATTTTGTTGATATCATTTTTTCAGGGGCTCGTCCAATTTTGCTTGCCTATCAGTGCTAGTGGACAAGAAGGCATAGGAATCATAGGACGTATGTTATATAACCTCATTCACTTTCTCTCACACATCCTCAGACCAATGTCTACATGAAAAAGACTTTATCTTTCTTCTCTTTTTTGTAGAGAACTACATGAGAGGGTATCGAATAGTTTTCGATAGAGAGAACATGAAGCTTGGCTGGTCAGCTTCCAAATGTGAGATTTTCGATTTAAACTGAACATTATTACTGATTAAGACCTTTACAGGATCTAAGGCTACTTCAAAAATATCGGGGTTTTTTCGCAGGTCAAGAGGATAAGATAGCGCCGCCTCAGGAGGCTTCACCAGGAAGCACTTCATCGCCAAATCCATTGCCAACGGAGGAGCAGCAAAGCAGAAGCCATGCGGTTTCACCAGCAATTGCAGGTAAAACTCCTTCCAAAACATCATCATCAGCAGCAGCAGCATCATGCTGCTTCTCTTCCATGAGATTCTTCAACTCTCTTCTTCTTCTCCTTCTACTATGTGGACTTGTCTCTTATATGTAGAGATAAAGATTGTCGTATCAAAAACATAACTTATTTGCCTTTGCATATATATATAAGAAGAGCTCATTTTTAAGTCTTGCATGTAATCTCCCATCTTCATGTCGGCTAAGTTTTTAGAAATGTTTTAGAGAACAAACTGGAAGATGCAAAATATATACCCCCCAAAAGAAATCATCTCGGACTATAAGCATTGTAGTAAAAGTTTAAGTCTTTGTTCTAGTTTGTTATTTAACGCAAATGGAACTGTTTGTATTTACACCAAGATAAGAAATTAGAAATTCGCCTGCAAATTTTGGTTTTTGGTTGATTAAAAATTACCGGCCAAAAAAAAAGACACGACTCAGTCCATAGCTTCGCGACCACTCTCATTTGCCGGGAGATTTCAAGAGTCATGGCCACGGCGTTTCACGAGCTGCTTCTGAGCCTCCGACAACCCTCTGATCACTTCCTCGTCTTCCGGTGTCTCTTTTCTCAATATCTCGTAGTCTCCAACCGCCGATTCCCAATTCCCAAGCTGCAAAACATAAACATAAAACAAAAAACAAAAAGAGAGAAAAAATAGGATTAATGTTTATAGTCACGATAATTGCCAAAAAGCGGGAATACAAACTTTATTTTAAAACGTGAACACATGCTACGTACCTTAGCGTTACAATCGGCTCTCCTCAGTCGAGCCTTGGCGTAGGCAGGACGGACGGTGAGTGCCGCTGTGGAGTCCTCAACGGCTCTATCGAATTGGCCCATTTTGGACAGACAAGCCGCTCGGTTACATAGCAAGACTGAGTTTCTCGAGTCGTGGTCCAATCCTTCACCATAAGCTACGCTAGCTTCTTGAAATCGTCCGGCTTTGAAGAAATCGTTGCCTTTCGATCGTGCCGCCGTAACCGCCTGTGCACGCCGGAGAACCATGCTTACCTCTCTGTTGTTCCCGTCCAGCTTGTTCGCTCGTTGGATCGCCTCAACAGCTTCTCCGAATCTGATTTGACACAAACCAGTTTAACCAATATATCCTATGATCATTTAGTTTTTTTTTTTTTCAGTTCGGTACCGGTACGATTAATAAAAATGCTCAAGTGTGTGTAGAGAGAATTATATTTTTTAAGTATGCATGAATTTCTATTTATTAAATGAAGAAAATCAGAGGAAACAAACCTGCCGGAAGACATGTGAACCTGAGCCCAAACGACCAAGAAACCGGCGTAACCGATAGGTCCGTAATATTTTGTGCTCATTTCCACATCAAAAACTGGACATCTAGACAAAGCATCATCCGCCTCTTGATGTCTGTAACTCTTCAAAAAGGCCTCTGCTTGCAATGCATATACTTGAGGAGCTGCATCAGCGCCTAAAGCTATAGTGTTTTCCGTTTCTTTGATCAGAGTGTTCCAATCTCGCAATCTTTTGGCTTCCGTGCATTTATTGAGATGCGTCTGTACCGTTTTGGCCTTCAAAATGTCTTCTTGGTCTGCTTCTGGACCCGAATGCTTGAAATGATAGATTGACTTCTCAACCTCTCCTAACCTATTGATTTCGAGTTTGTTTACCTTTTCAGAAAAAATATGATGACATTACTTACAAATTAGGGTTTTGATGAGATTACCTGAGGTACAAGTTAGCCAACCGATGGTGAGCTCTATGGTAATGAGGCTCCATTCGGATTGCTTCTCTACATTCAAATACTGCTTCAAGAATTCTCCCCAAGGCCGTTAATGCCGCGCTTTTGTTGCTACGATACGCAGCCTTTTTTGGATCGATGGTTATCGCAGCATCATATAACGCTAACGCCTCTACGAAATTCCCGTTCTTGTAATCTTCATTCCCCATTATCTTTAACGTTTCGGGATCCATTCTCGTGGATATCGCCCTACACAAAGATCCTGACTGATCTTGGTTATTTGAAACCGATATTGGTGCAACCGATGTTTGTCTTCCCTCTTCCATCGTCTTCTTTACCCCATACCCCCCACCAGTATTACCGTATCCATTGTTTTGAACAGTAGGTTGATTCCCAACCGCTGTTGTACCGGGCTGCTTCAAGTTCCCAAGATTACCAAACAGCATCACATTGCTTGAAGATGCCCGAACCATAGAGCCATTTAACCCTTTCGCTTTCTGGTTGTCGATGATCATACTCTCTAGCTCACCTGATAAACCGATAGCTTCTCTTGGCACCTTCCTCGCTTGTTGTTGGACCGGCCCTGGATTATTACTCTGTTGGTGATTCCCATTATTGCCTAACTGGTGATTATTAGGGTATTGATTCGATGAGGGTTTTGAAATAGGTCTTTGTATTTGGTTCTGGATCTGGATCGGTTCAGGCGAAACTTTATGATCTTGAAGCTTTTTGGGGTTTAGTTCGGTGCCTGGAGATTTAGTAAACTGAATATTAGCGGTGCAGGCTGTGGAGGCGTTGCTGCCACTCATTGTGCTCTTATGGCTACCATTGTCCGCAGTACATTTCTTGGACCACAAGCCACGTCTACCAAACACAAGACCTAACAACCCACAACGCGACCTTTTCTCCACCGGATTTTCTGCCATCCTTCCGCTGCTAGATAGAACCAAAACCCCGTCGCGGAACAATCAATTAAACCCCAGGAAAGGGTTAATATGCATAAGAAGATATAAATACAGCGAAACAGAGCTCAACGTTTGGTATTTGAAGAAGAGAATGGCACCATTGTTAAGAAGAGAGAGGAGATGGAGGAAGCTTGTTCTGTAGCATGCCCTCTTCTTGAATCAATAACTTTGCATACAATGGCATTATGATCAAACTAGGTTAAATTTAACAATAAAGAAGAAAGAAATTTTGTTGTCTCGTCTCAAATCGATGTAAAATTGTCAATAGACTTGGTAGTGGATTTGTCTTCTGTCTGTTCGTCGTGTCTTTTTTTTTCTATGGCTATCGCCTGTTGACCTGGTATTCTAAGAGAAACAGAAAATGAACCTTAGATTCGTTTGTCAATATTTAGAAAGAAAATGTGAGACTTGTCGAAAGAGGACAAATGTCCGAGTTTTTCTCATCCCGATTCTATTTTTAGTGATCTTATGGGGGTTCACGTTGGGTTTTTTTTTTAATCTCCCATGTAAATTAAGGTGTTTACAACGACGTATATCTGTAGATTTCCCATTAACTCTTAAATAAAGTGGACTCACCAAATCAAAAATCTAAGGAGGCAAGTTCCGACGTACATATCTTTGTTGAAATAACTAATTCCAACAGTTCAAACAAACAAAAAAGATAACTAATTTCAAATCTATAAGTGAATAGAGATATCAAGCTTTAGGTTGTGGTATTAAATTTTTAAATATGTAATATAAGACGCACCAAATGTATTTAGAAAAATATAAACTCCGTCTACTTTATTAGAAATATAGTAAGAAATTAAAAATTTATACATTTTAAGAAATACATTATATTTTATTCTATTTTTTATTAACGTAATATATAAATTTATGATTCTAATTAATAAACTAAACATATAAAGATAAAGCTATAATTTTGTTTTAAAATATACATGAAATATAAAATATTATTTTGCAAAAAAACCTATACTTGTTATTATTATTTTATTTTATTTTTTAGCGAAATTCAAAAAAATTCTTTAAAACTTTTGGGCATAGATTCACAGTTCAGATTTTTTCTGATTTACAGCATTTGCTGCAAAAGCAATGTAAAAAATCTGCATTTTGAATCTCATTTCTATTGACATCATCACGAAGGTTGATTGAGCAATAATGCGTAGTCTCTCGAACGACTATGGTGTTTCATTTTTTTTTTTTTGTATTTTAGTTGTGTATGCCCTTTTTTCTTTGATGTAAAAAATTTACAAAGCTTTTCACATTTCCTTTTTAAGCTATATTTCTGTGGACCCTTGTTGTGTAGCTCTTAATTTTGTTTATGGATGTGGTGTGACGTGCTAGACGATTTTTTTTTACTAAACCAGATCAAATAGCATAAAACTAGTACACGTATTGAAAAATTCTACAAAAAAATAGAATCCGAGAAGGAAACTAGCTAGTTTAAGATGAATACAAAAGGTCCAGTAAAGTAATTAGTACTAATACTACCTTGCAACTCTAAACTAATAACATAATCTAAGCAATAAACAATTCTTAAAACGAGTGGTTAGTTAGCAAATTACGTTAACCCTTAAGCAACCAACGAAAAAAACAAACAAAAACCTAATATTTTATATATATGTATATGTACGGTTCGATCTTTCATTGAAAAGCAGAACTTGTGGGCTTCGTGTACACACGTACAATGAACTAATATGTACTCAAAATTTCTCCCTTTACTTTATTACTAAATCCTTTATTCAAGTCCTTATTCCCTGTTGGGCTCAAGAGAAAAAGAATCTATTCTGCCGACTTACTAGAGAAGGTGTTTATCCGTTTATGTTTCAATAGGGTCAACACGCACTGAAGTAGACCACACGTGCGGTGTTTGGCTCGAAGCACGACAAGATTCAGACGAGTCATATTATATAGTTTCAGGTAATGAGGGACATGTGTAGGAGTCCTTTTGATCTCTGAGTCTCCTCTCCGGACCATTGGCTGGCTAAGTAGCCTGAAACTCTACCGGCTCCACCGATTCCATACATAGACGGCTTTTTTCAATATAGCTATCATCATCCACGACACACGGTATTCAGGCATTACCATACTAAGGAAATTAGTACCTTAATCCATGATCTACAAACGAATAACGAAACTATAAATTATAAAGTAGTGTTTCATCTTTTTTTGTAAAAAAAAAAAAGTAGTGTTTCATCTTCTGAAGTAATTTTCAGATAATTTGAATATTTTATTTTGTGATAAAAAAAAAATTGAAAACAAAGAACTAAATAAAATAATGACGTGAATTCAGAAAATTTTAAAATTGGCAAATTAGTATTGCATTAGATCAATGAAAGTCTTTATTTCAAAATGGAATATATCACAAATAAAATATTTAGTTATTATTAAAATTAGAAGAGAAATGGTGCTGACATGTTTGGTTTTGTTTTAATTTATTATTTAATATATATTTTCATTTTTATTTTTAATATTTACTTATGATTTTTTAGAAATTTGAATTTTATTTATTTTTTATATATATATTAATGTTTTCATATAGTTAAATTTACACTAAGTGATTTTCAATTAATAAATAATTAATAGTTGGACAAATGTTAATTTTTTATTGGTTTAGAAAATGGCTGAATCACAAGATGAAGAGACTCTTTCATCTGGTATAAGTTAATAACATAGATAATCTATGGGGAGGAAGATGAAACACCAATGTGTAAATCTCTAGGACCGTTCCTTCCAAATGTTGTAGATCATGGATTGAGATACCAACTTCTACTTAATCTAGTTAAGTAATAGTTCAAAAAAAAGTACTGAAGTACTAGTTAAGATACGAATATTTAGTTATTTTAAAAATGTGTGGATAGTTGTAAGCTAGCGATGCATGCACGTGAAATTAATACAGTACTTATTAAACATCTTCGAGATGCATGCACGTGTGATTGGTTAAATACTAATTGGAGCTCTACTGTTTCCGACACTTGTTGTATACAAGTAAAAACTCAAAGTCGATAGACCTTCATAGTTAATGCTAAAATGTGAATAATGAATTGATTTGATTACAACGCGTGCTTATATCACATTAAATTCACAAAAGAACCTTGTCTAACCTTCTTGATTATTAGTAGTATTTACTTACATGCACTTATGTACACTGTTCTTTCTTTTGTTTATTTTTTAGTATACACCAATAACTCAAGATCGGATTTTCCAAACCTCTTTAGACGCAGAACACTTTGTGTTTTATTAATAAGTGAGATACAAACTGAATATGATCGCTAGTAAAAAAAAAGCAAACAACTATGTACGAACTTTATATAAACAGAGACCGATGTTTAGGCGAAAAGTATAAGTATGCTTTTAGTGAATGCATCATTAACTAGATCGCACGTTCACATCAGTCTAAATCCCCATTCAACATACATCTAATCGAGAAAATACACCCACATGCAAAATATACAATTATAAGAAAACTTTATTGGTTGGACCAATTGGGTTTTTGTTTGAACTTAGTTACTTAAAATGTTTTATCAATTCGGTTTGATTATTGAATCCTATTAATAACAATTTCGAACTAATATCATGTTAATAAAAGCGCTAAATCTAACTTTTGAGAAAAAATGGTCAAACATATACACTATATAAAAGTGAGATGCAGTTACTTAGAAGCTAATGAAAAAACAAACATGTGAAGGGATTATTTCTTGAACCATAGTATCGAGAATATCTTATATATTGATATATCATGGTTTTTATGGTTTTTAATCATGATATAAGTTGTA
>OVBI01002595.1:1113-18631 GCA_900406495.1 Sisymbrium altissimum | reverse complement strand
CTCTTCCACGGACTTAAAGTCCTGGAATCTGAGATCCCTCCATTCACTTTGGACCTTTGGGAGTAACACCGTTCTGTGGTGATCATATCTGCGTTTTAACGCTTTCCAAAGGTCTAGGGGATTCTNAGGGGATTCTCAATGGTTACATATTGTTTCTTGAGACTCTCCACAAGATGATGGCGAATGATCAGGATTGCCATGTATCTGTTTCTGTCGTTTTCATTGTTGTCATCAACAATGCAATCGCCAAGTCCCTTGGACGTTAAGAGGATCTTTACATCCAATGCCCATTGAAGATAATCATCTCCAGAGAGAGTTAGGGCTGAGAATTCAAAGCTATNATTTTGGACATCTGAAATCATATGTCATATTCTTTTAGGGTTTTGCAAAAACCTCATAAACAATCATGCAAAATTTCAGATTTTATTAAGCACACATGATCTCAGATTTTAGGGTTTCAATTATTTTAACAAGATAACCAAATTCAATATGAGTCTTTGATCAATTTTAACAAGCAACCAAATTCAGTATGTGAGGGTTTGATCAATTTAAAACATGCATATCAAATTCGGTTTTGGGTTTGATCAGTTTTAAAAACAAGCAACCAATTTCAGAATTAGGGTTTGATTATTTTAAACATGCAATCAGTATTCCGGTTTATGGTTTTAAAACAATCAAACAATCAATCCCATGATCAAGCAATCTAACTTACCAAACCACTTAGCATGCATGGTTCTAAGTTATAAGCTTAAAACAAATCTATCATGCAAGCTAGGAAGTGCAGTCAAATTCGGTTTTTAAAGAATTAGGGTTTTGAAAACCTAACCTTGCAAATCCCTGTTTTGTTTTAAACAGATGAGAAGGAGGAAAAAACCGAACCGGAGGTTGAAGCTGCACCGGGAGTTGCGGTCCGTCGCTGGTCGGAATCGCTGGGAAGGATCGCTGCAGTCGGGACGCGGGAAGATCGCTGATCGGGACGCGGATTGCTGTTGATCGGGACGCGGGTTGCTTCCTGATCGGGACGCGGGTTGCTCGCAAGTTGCGGCTGGTCTGCGGGACGCGGATCGTGCTGCGGTACGATGGCGGTAGGGTTTTGCGATCGGCTGCTAGTTTTCTCTGTAGGTCGGAACTTAGGGTTTTGAATATCAGAGGCTATCGTGCTGATAACGTGTTATAAACCTAGAGAGAAATCCGCAGGAAACTTGTGTTTATTACATTGATAATGAATCTTTTATATAAGGATTATACAAAGGGATAAAAGGAAAATCTAGAAAAAAAGGAGATTTCCTTTTCCTAGTTCTTATCCTAAAAGGAAATAGGATTTATCATTTCCTAATAATAAATGGAAATACATAATATGGCAATTCTTAATACAATAAGGAAATAGACTAAATCCGGATCTGGAAGATTCCGGAACCTACGGAATGGTTCTGACCGATCCATCTGTCGTTTTACAACATTAAAAAGATTATTTAAAGCAAAGCAAAGATCGCAAGAAGATATAAAAGCAAGGGATTTACGAGAGTAATCAGATTATAGTCTTGATGATCTTGGTACTCTTTTATAATATTTCAGATACAAATTTTGAGAGAAAAGTCAATTGAGAAGTAAAGTGCATGTACTTTTTTCTGAAAAAAATCTTTTTATTTTTGGTCGGAAAACGGGAGAAATCTCCCAGAATTTATTAATCAAAAAACAAAATAGTTATATAGGCACTTATCTCAGGAGAGACAGACCTTCAAAGTCATCTTTCCAAAATGAAGCAACAGTTAAAGGAGGAAACTCAAAAGAATGAAAACCTAAAGGCTAATCAAAAGCATAATTCGCTAGACTATCTGCAAGATAGTTGGCTTATCGGTAGACATGTTTAACTCGGACAACCCAGTCCCATGAAATAAAACTGTAACACAATTGTGTTAGGAAAGAAAGTGGATGAGAATCGCCAATACCCGACTGCAGAAACTCCACCACCATTGTTGAATCAACTTCTAACTCTAACCTTGTGACTCTCATCTCCTAGGCAATAACCAACCCATAATAAACAACCCATAACTCTGCCAATGGAGCTGAGCAGCTACCAATATTAAGCGCAAAACCTCTCACCCAGTTACCCTCTGCATCACGCAACACTCCTCCAGCCGTTGCCAACCCCGGATTACCCCTAGATGCCCCATCAGTGTTTATCTTAAACCAATCTAGCATTGGCGGTATCCAGCTTATCAACCTGTCCACTCGAGCAACCGGAATCGCCTGCATCTCTTGTGCCTCATGAGCTAACTGAACTTCCTGCGCTTGATCCTTAATAAAGCGAACTCTATCCCTGCACAATTTTTTTTCACCAAACACATTTCCACACCTCCACTTCCAAGCCCACCAGACAGCTATTGCAAAAGTCGTGGAACAACTACCACTACTAACACCCTCATCCCTACTCAGGTTCAAAAAAATCCATTCAAGTAAAGATTGTGAGAAGAAGGTTTGTCTCCTATGTCTAGGAACAATGCGATGCCAAATTCCTACGATAGCCATACAATCACGAAGAATATGTAAAATGGACTCCACTCCACTCTTACATACCTCACATATCGCAGTAGCAGAGAGATGACGCCTACAAAGTTCTTCATTAGTCATCAGGATTTGATTTTCCACTATCCACAGAAAAACACGGACTCTCTCCGGCGCTCTTACTCGCCAAATAGCTTTGAATAAGTACTCCATATCTTGCCGGGGGGCATTGTCACGAGCTAGCACTTCATAAGCTGAGCGAACTGTAAAACGGCCATCCGTCGTTTCTCCCCAGGATAGTCTGTCCTGCACTCTAGACGCTGCAGTAATCACTACTGCTGACAGCTCAAGTTTACGATTCTCTGAGATAAAAGGAGAAAGTCGAGAAAAATCCCAGCCATTACCCTCAATCCACAAATCTCTAGCTTTAACAGTGTTATAATCTCTCGGATAAGCCACTGCATTTGGTTCCATGACTAGTTTATTAAACAGCCACATGTCCGTCCAAAAGTTAAATGTGCTGCCATTCCCAATAACCCAACTGCTTCCTTTCATAACAACCTCACGGAGACTAATCCCCACACTTTTCCATGTACTCGACCAGGAATCTTTCTGAGTAGTCCACCAGAGATCATGAGCACTACCAACCCGATATTTACTTCGAATAATCCTCGCCCAAAGACTAGTTTGATCATTTAAGACTCTCCATCCTATCTTCGCGATCAAAGCTTTGTTCATCACACACGCTTTCCTTATCCCAAGACCACCCTCTCTTTTCGGTTTACAAACCCTCTCCCATGCCAATTAATGTTGTTTCCTTTTTGCTTGTGTACTTCTCCAAAGAAAGTCACGAGACACTCTATCCAGTGTGTTCAGTGTTGATGCCGGAAGACAAATTGTGCTCATGGAGTGGACTGGTGTAGAGGAGAGTACAGCCTTAGTGAGAGTAATCCGACCTGCGAAGCTCAACATACAGCTTCTCCACCCCGAGAGTCGTTATGAGACTTTGGCAAGAACTTCTCCAAATGTATCTTTGTTAATCCGCCTCTGTAAGATTGGCATACCAAGATACTTGCCCAAATCTCTAGTAGCTTGAATACCACTACTCTCTTCACTAATGCGTATACCCAAATCATGAGATGCATTTTCCGAAAAGAAAATCTTAGACTTTTCGAGACTCACCTTTTGTCCTGATGCCAAGCAAAAGCTTTCTAGAACACTTCTGATCACCTTTACTTGTGCAACAGAAGCTTCAGCGAACAGAATCAAATCATCAGCAAAGCATACGTGAGATAGCTTGGGCCCACTCTGAGATAATCTGAATGGCTTCCATTTTTTTAGAGCTACCGCTTCTTCAATCAGATGACAAATCCTCTCCATACAGAGAACAAATAGGTAAGGTGATAAAGGATCACCCTGACGTAACCCTCTCGTAGGCGTGAAAGGGGCCGTTTTCTCTCCATTCCACAATAGACACATAAATGGACCAGCCACACACTGCATAATCCAAGTAACCCACTGATCCGAGAAACCAACTGCCTTAAGAGAATCTTCCAGAAAGTTCCACCGGATTCGATCATAAGCCTTCTCGAGGTATAGTTTTAGTAGCATCCATCCTTGTCTACCCTTTTTACGCCTCATAGAGTAGACTGCTTCCTGAACAATGACGATGTTGTCCGTGCTTAATCTTCCAGGAATAAAGCTCGATTGTGCCGATCCGATTAGCTTGCTCATCACACCTTTAATCTCCCCACCATTGCCTTTGTGATGATCTTAAATAACACATTACAGAGACTAATCGGACGAAACTGGGTTATCTTCTCTAGATTTATCACCTTAAGGATCAGAACCAACAATACGTCATTAGTCCCTTGCGGCAAAAAACTCGTGGTGAAGAAATCAAGAACAAAAAGGATAACTTATTCTCCCACCTCATCCCAGCACCTCTGGTAGAAAATCAGTTGATAACCGTCCGGCCCACGAGCTTTAAACTGACCCATCGATTGAATAGATTTAACTCTGTTTCTGAGAAAGCTTTACTCACGTTAGCTTGATCTGCCTCCGACAAACGCGCAAAACACAAATGCGGCAATGTATCAACAACTTCATCCATGTCCTGAAGAGAGTAAAGCCGAGAAAATAGCCAAGAGCCAACTCCTCTAACTCCCTCTTATCAGTGACCATCTCTCCTCATTATCCTTCAGCATACTAACGCGGTTTCTCCTCCTTCGAATAATCGTTGAAGTGTGAAAGAACTTAGTATTCCTATCTACAAACTTAACCCACTTCTCTCTTGATTTCTGAAACGAGAGCATTTCTTCTTGTTCTAGTGTTGTCTCAAACTCTTTGAGCAGGCTCTCCTCCTTACGAAGTAGTTCATCTGTTTGATTTTGATCAATTAGGGCATGCACCTCATGTATCTCTCGGACCAGTGCATCTTTACGTATTTGAATAATGCCAAAGATCTCTCTGTTCCACTTCCGCAGCACGTTTTGAAGAAACAGGGGAGCATGATCCAATGCAAGGAACGAGAGATGCGTGACTACTGCCTCTTGCCACTTCAGCCGAGCATGAGGGCAGCAAAGAATTCGATCTACCCGCTTAGCTATGAAATTACATTCCACTCGGCCTCTCTTCCAGGTGTATTGGTTACCTTTAAAGCCCATATCAATTAGTGCAAGCTCATTCATCCAGTCTCCAAAGGCTAAAGAGTCTGCTGATAGGCGCCCACTTCCTCTAGTACGCTCATCAATCCTTACAATAGTATTGAAGTCCCCATCAACAACAACATGGCCATCAACATTACTAATAGCTGCTTTTAACTGATCCCACAGTCCATTTCTACGACTTACTGTTGGCATAGCATAGACAGCAAACAAGTTCAGTACATCGATGTCCTGAACAACTTTAGCAAAAATGAACTGATCCAAATAATCAATCACCTCAACCTCCCCTATATCTGACTTCCACCACAACCACAGACCCCTACTCTACCCAATAGCATCAATCTTAAAAGACTTATCAAATCCTAGACCACGATAATTCGTATCTGTTCGTGTTCCACCCGCATGAGTTTTGAAAATAGCCAGAACATCAATCTTGAATTTCTCCAATACGTATCTGACTGACCGTATGAAATTAGGTTTATTTACCCCCGGCAGTTCCACATAACGCAATTCAGCATTAAAACTTCACAAATACTGAGAACAACCGGGGCGACCCGTTAATCCTTCCGAGGATCCACCTTACGCTCCAGTGGTGTAACTCCAAATTCTGAGTTCGCCCCCGGTGAACTCTCTTCCAATCCCAGACAAGAGTCAGCTTCCTCCATTTCCTTGTCTTGCTTCCGGCCACCGGTATTTCCGTCACCTCCAACAGTAAAAAAATAACCACCGAGACGACCCAAACTGTGTTCCTCCACTCGCAGGCGTTTGCCACTGGTTGACAGGGTCAATTCCCCACTTGTTAGCCAAAATACCAAACCTCGAATGGGACTATCTACTTTCAATTGTTTAGGCCTTCCGTTTTATTAGATGGGTCTTTCCCATAAACGGGCTTACCCAAATGGGTATTGCCTTTTCGAGGACTTTGGAAATCCTTACTTGATCACGCCTCAAAGAAAATCTGCTTCCCTTGCTCCACAATTTTCTTCCCTTGCTCCACACTCTTTCTTTTATTTAGCCGATTCACGGGATCTACATTCTCCTTATTCGAGGCAGATGTAATCCCAACTTCCATTATCTCGATTGGGGCAATATTCTCCTCCAATTCACTAAATTTATTCGAAATCAAGATCTCTTCCATATCAACATTTCTCCAGGATTCCCGTAAAGGACTTTCCCCAATCTCGCCAACTGAGTCACGCGCCGTCGACCTCATGTGTGCTGATCTCCTCCCTGATACCGGTGTGAAACCATCTGTGTTCTGATTACCCCGGTTGTCCTTTTCTTGTGTATATACCATCGGAGAAGGGCTGCTCGCACCCTCGTGCTTTCCTTTTGGGCAAGAGTGGACAAGATGACCAAACATCCCACATGTCGAGCATATTGCACTAAGTCCCTCATATGAGACAAAATATCTTTCACCATTGATCAAGATAGATCCTTTGAAAGGTCTCTTAAGATTTATCTCCACACAGACTCTTGCAAATCTTGCCCTCTCAAAACTGAGAGTCATTAAATCCACCTTAATTGGCTTACCTAGACCACGAGTAATTCCCAGCAAAATAGATTTGTGATACAAATTCAAAGGGATATTAGACAACCGAACCCAGACTGGCGTGGTGATAATATCATCTTTTAGCGGCTCAAAAGCCGGTGACCAAGCTTGTACCAACAGATAACTACTAAACGCCCTCCATGGTCCTTCTGTCAAGGCCGCCAAATATTCCTCCTCCAACTCGAACCTAACCATGAAGAAGTGACGTGGGAGATCCATTACATGCATTGCCCCTTTCGGCTTCGACAGATCCTTCAACTTCCGAGTTAACGCCATGATCGAGATGTTCTTACCAAGAACTTTGACTATCATACAGCTCTTCCACAAACCATTCATCGCCTCCAGCACTTCCTCACCAATAGTGATAACTGGGTCCCCATCCTCTCCATTCAGAAACTCCAGTTGAAATCTCGCCTGCACAAACTCATCATCGATCACTTCTTCTGGAACCAACATTCCACCTACAGTACCCTGAGAAACCTTTCTTGCCCACGAGCCGGGGGAGTCCAGAGGCTCTCTGGGAGCCCTGTCCTTCTCTCTCACATCCTCCATCGTTGCATCTTGGTCTCTAGAGCCTAAAACCCTAGCAGTCGCCATCTTTTATGAAGAAACTCTTTTGTTATCGGTTTCTCCTCTTTTTTATAGTTTGAAATTATATGTAATATTTTTCGTTATATTTTGATTAATTCGGTATTTATTGGTTTTAATTTTGATGGATTCTGTAATTAAGAATCAAAACTCATTTATTACCTTTTAAATAAGTTGTCCACTCGATTAATTACTTTGAGGATCTGTTTAAAACTTCATCACCAACAGATTTTGAAGTTTTCTTACAGGAAGTTCCGAAATTAATTACGGACCAAATGAATAATAAGCTTACTGAGTTAGCTACGGAAGAGGAGTTTCGACAGGCTCTTTTTATGATGCATCCAGAAAAGGCCCCTGGCTCTGATGGTATGACAGCACTTTTTTTCCAACAAGCATAGTCAGCAATAAAGCATGATCTACTGATTTTGGTAAATGATTTTATACATAAGGGATTTTTTGACCCCAGGTTAAATATGACAAATATCTGTTTAATTCCAGAAACGGCAACGCCAAGTCGAATGACTGAATTAAGGCCAATTAGTCTATGTAATGTGGGCTATAAAATAATATCTAAGGTCCTCTGCCAAAGATTAAAAGGACTTCTACCACAGTTAGTGTCAGAGACTCAATCAGCCTTTGTAGCAGGTCGGTTAATATCGGATAACATATTAATAGCCCAGGAAATTTTTCATGGTTTNCGTTTATAGAGAATCTTCTCAGGAAGATGGGTCTTTCGGAAAATTGGATCAATGGGGTAATGTGGTGCGTAACATCAGTTCAATNGATAAATTCATGGCTATTAAAACTGATATGAGTAAAGCTTATGATCGAGTAAAATGGTCATTTATAGAGAATCTTCTCAGGAAGATGGGTTTTTCGGAAAATTGGATCAATGGGGTAATGTGGTGCGTAACATCAGTTCAATATAAGGTTCTATTAAATGGACAGCCAAAAGGGAGAATCTATCCAAAAAGAGGTTTACGACAAGGAGATCCCCTATCTCCATATTTGTTTATTTTATGTACGGAAGCACTTATAACAAATATTAAACGGGNCTTTGCTGATGATAGTCTATTTTTTTGCCGAACGAGTAAGGAGGAGTGTCATGTTTTCTTAGAAATTTTAAAAGATTATAAAAGAGTTTCTGGGCAGAGGATAAATATTGATAAGTCATCAATACAATTTGGACACAAGGTGGAGATATCACTACAGGNAGTTTCTGGGCAGAGGATAAATTTTGATAAGTCATCAATACAATTTGGACAAAAGGTGGAGATATCACTACAGGAGGATTTGAAATAAACATTAGGAATCACAAAAATAGGAGGTATGGGTTCCTATTTAGGCATACCAGAAAGTTTAGGAGGGGCAAAATCTCAAATTTTTGGTTTTTTGCAAGAACGTCTTAATAACAAGGTGAATGGTTGGACTCTTCGATTTCTAACAAAGGGAGGAAAGGAGATTTTGATTAAATCAGTAGCGACAGCTTTACCGACCCATGTCATGTCTTGTTTTCGGTTACCAAAATCGGTGTACAAGAAACTTACAAGTGCGGTGGCACAATTTTGGTCGAGTCCAGGGTCAAACCAGAAAGCTTTTCATTGGAAATCTTGGGACAAATTGTGTAGGGATAAGTGTGATGGAGGATTAGGATTTAGAATTGTAGAAGATTTTAACACGGCTCTTTTAGCAAAACAATTATGGCGTTTACTTGATCATCCGGAATCTCTATTTGCACATGTTTTTAAGGGACGATATTATCGGCATTCGGATACTATAGATCCAATTAGATCATACTCCCCATCTTATGGATGGAGGAGTATTACTTCAGCTAGATCTCTGGTTAATAAAGGACTAATCAAAAGGGTCGAGTCAGAGACGTCTATCTCAGTATGGGACGATCCCTGGATTCCTGGCCCACGCCCGAGACCAGCAACTTACAAATATAATACTTTTCCGCTTTTAAAGGTTAGTGATCTGATTGACTCACAGACTCGCAGATGGAATATACCATTACTAGAAGCAGTTATCATTCCTGAGGATACAAGAATCATCAGACAATTGCCAATACGGAGCTCACTTCGACAGGATAAGAATGGTTGGCACTTTTCAAAGACAGGCATTTATTCGGTAAAATCAGGATATAATGTGGAGCAGAGGTTTCCGGATAAGAAAACCATGATCAATTCCTATGGCCCGGATGTCAAGTATTTGTTAGCTTATTCATGGAAGATAAGATGTCCACCCAAGATTAAACATTTTATTTGGCAAATTCTTTCGGGATGCATTGCGGTAAACAAGAATTTAAAGAATCGGGGAGTTAATTGTGAGGTGCAATGTTCACGATGTGGGGCAGAGGAGGAATCGGTAAACCATGTGTTTTTTGAATGTCCTCCTGCGGTTCAAACTTGGGCTCTTTCTATGGTCCCGTCGAACCCAAGTATCTTCCCCATGGCGTCTATTTTTGCAAATTTAGACTTCCTTTTTTGGCGACGTCCGAAAGAAGCTCCAGACAATTATTATCCATGGATTTTGTGGTATATTTGGAAGAGTCGAAATGATTAGATATACAATAACAAAGTTTGGACACCACAAGATATTTTGCAACTGGCAGAAGACGAAGGTATGTCTTGGGAAGAGGCTTTTTTGTTAGAGGACAGAATTCATCCGCAGAGTACAATTCCTGCACAAGCATCAAAAACTAAGGATGGATGGTGGTGTCATGTAGATGGGGCCTGGAAGGATTCTAATTCTTTTTCTGGTAATGGTTGGGTATGTAGCAAAGAGGGTACACCAAATATTTTGGTTGGCACATGTAATCTGGATTCTAGTCTTTCACCTTTACATGCCGAAATGGAGGCTTTACTTTGGGCAATGGAATGTGTTTTGAATTTTCAACGTCATGTCACTTTTGCTACAGACAGTTCTGAAGTGGTGAAGATGGTATCCAACCCTATAGATTGGCCTGCATTCTCACAATACCTAGAAGCGTTTGAAGAATGGAAAGGATGCTACGAGACATTCAGTCTGGAACTTATTCCACGCACACAAAATCAAAAGGCGGATAGTTTAGCACGAGGTGCACGACTCCACCTTACAGCGATGACTTACATTGACTCCATTCCACCAGCCTGGATTTCTCATTTTTCTTAGGTGTTAATTTTTAATTTTTGTTGACAAANGAAAAAAAAAAAAAAAAAAAAAAAAAAACAAAAGTAAAAAAAAAGAAGAAGAAAGATTTCAAACGTTTTGGAAGTGGTGGAAGAGTAATCCTGCTGGCTGAGGAGAAAACCAGCCTATGAGTGGTTAAAACGGATTGTCTCTTCATTCTCTTCTGTATTTTCTTACTCGGGGTTTTTGGGTTTGTTGCATTGGTTTGACTAAGTGTTGTTCCCCAAGAACTTATTGAAATCGCTTGATTCACTAAACAAAACTGTGAGAAACACTACGTGAGGAACAAGCACTTGAGAGTTTTCTTTGACAAGTTTGCTAAGTGATTTTTAGGAACCATGTCGAACAACAACAACCCACAGGACCATGAGGAGCAACCAAATGCTAACCAACTCTTAATTGAAGCTTTGTTAGTGCAGGTACAACATATGATGAGAAAAGAGCATGAGACTCTTCACCTACGTCTTGATGACTTGGAAAATTGTCATAAGTCTCGATCACGGCCAAGAAGAAATCAGCGAGAATCCAGGAGACGGACCATGGACGGTCCGGCCGATGAATATTACAGCCGTGATGAATCTGACCAGGAGGGTCAAAGAAGAACCGATCAAAACAGAGAAAACAGGGTGAGAAATTTTGATGATTTCTCTAACCTAAAGATGAAAATTCCTTCTTTTCATGGCAGAAATGATCCGGATGCTTACTTGGAATGGGAAAAGAACATTGAACTTGTCTTTGACTGCCAAAACTATTCCGAGTACAACAAGGTAAGGATCGCAGCCACTGAATTTTATGATTATGCTATTAATTGGTGGGATCAGCTTGTGACAAGCAGGAGACGCAATGGCGAACCGCCTGTGGAAACGTGGACAGAACTCAAAAGGATAATGAGAAAGCGGTTCGTACCGAACCATTATCACCGTGATCTTCATCAGAAGTTGAGAAGGCACTACCAAGGTTCTAAAAACGTTGAGCATTAATATCAAGAAATGGCGACCTTGCTGATCAAGGCAGATGTTTCCGAGGACAGAGAAGCCACCATGGCTCGATTTTTAGGTGGACTGAACCGTGAGATTCAAGACAAGCAGGAGATGGAACACTATGTCGAACTCGACGAGATGTTGCATAAGGCAATTTTGGTGGAACAACAACTCAAGAGGAGGGGTACGACCCGCGCTTCTTACGGTACCACCAAAGCCGCACCAAACGCCTCGACTAGCCATACCACCCCGACTAACAAAGATAAGTCTTTTTCGCGACCAAAAACTGATTTTAAGGCTAATCCGGTTACTCATGACTCAAAAGGAAAAGGAATAGCTGAGGGAGCAAGGAACCGGGATGTTAGGTGCTATAAGTGCCAAGGCAGAGGTCATTACGCTCATGAGTGCCCCAACCGTCGAACCATGATTTTGTTAGACAACGGAGAGTACGAAACTGAGATTGAAGAAGTGGTGTCAGACTCTTTATCATCAGAACGTGAGGATGGTTTGGTTCAGAAACCAGAAAGTGGTGAACTCTTGGTGACCCGGCGTGTCCTTAGTGTTCAACCTAAAGAGGAAGAACAAATCCAAAGAGAAAATCTGTTCCATACACGCTGTCAAGTCCAAGGCAAGGTATGTAGCCTCATTATTGACGGAGGTAGTTGCACTAACATCGTGAGTGATTTGTTGGTCAGAACGTTAGGACTCCTGGTAAGAAAAAGGGACCGGCCATTTAAACTGCAATGGCTTAACGAAGAAGGTGAGCTAAAGGTGGAAAACGAAGTGATGATAGCCTTTTCCATTGGGCAGTACACGGACGAGGTCTTGTGTAGCGTTGTTCCTATGGAAGCTGGTCACATCCTACTTGGCAGAGCATGGCAGTTCGACTCCAATTGGTACTCGTTCAAGCACCGCGGGAAGAAAATAATCTTAGCACCACTGACCTCGCAAGAAGTTCACCGAGACCAGCTCATGCTGAAACAAAAATTGGAGGACGGAAAGAAGCCGGTTGATGAATCAAACCCATCAACAAGTACCGGACCAACATTGACCAAGAAATGTAATTTCTTTGCCAAAGCAAGCACCGTGGGTAAGGCGTTCCTTAACCATCAACCAATGCTGTTGTTTATTAACAAACAGGTGCTTATGAGTTTACCTGACCAGACACCGGAGTTTCCGAGTGAACTGAAGGAAATCTTGTAGGATTTTTCTGACGTGTTCCCCGAAGAAACTCCGACCGGATTACCACCGATAAGAGGCATCGAACATCAGATAGATTTTTTCCCAGGAGCTTCCTTACCAAACTGACCCGCTTACAGGACCAATCCTGTGGAGACCAAGGAGCTTCAAAAACAAGTAAGCAAACTGATGGACAAAGGATATATCAGGGAAAGCATGAGCCCGTGTGCGGTTCCAGTTCTGATCGTACCAAAAAAAGATGGGACATGGCGAATGTGCGTGGACTGTAGGGCCATCAACAGCATAACAGTTAAGTACCGTCATCCAATCCCTAGGTTAGATGACATGTTAGATGAGTTGTATGGTTCTGTGATCTTTTCTAAGATAGACCTTAAGAGTGGATATCACCAGATCAGAATGAAAGAAGGTGATGAGTGGAAAACTGCTTTTAAAACAAAACATGGTCTTTATGAATGGTTGGTGATGCCATTCGGTTTAACCAATGCACCAAGTACTTTCATGCGTTTGATGAATCATGTTTTAAGAGCTTACATAGGACTTTTCGTGGTAGTTTACTTTGATGACATCCTAATTTTTAGTAAGAGCCTTAATGAGCACGTCATCCATGTTAAAACTATTCTTGAAGTGCTACTGAAGGAACAACTCTATGCTAACTTGAAAAAGTGCATCTTCGGAACAGATAACCTAGTCTTTCTTGGTTTTGTTGTTAGTGCAGAAGGCATCCGAGTGGACGAGGAGAAAATTAAGGCAATCAAGGAATGGCCTAGCCCCACGACCGTAAGTGAGGTCAGGAGCTTTCACGGCTTAGCTGGGTTCTACCAGAGATTTGTTAAGGATTTCAGTACCATTGCTGCGCCCCTGAAAGAGGTGATCAAGAAAACCGTGGGTTTCAAATGGGAGAAAGAACAAGAAGAGGCCTTCCAAACATTAAAAGGGTAGTTGACTCACGCCCCTGTCCTTGTTCTTCCTGATTTTCTTAAAACCTTCGAAATAGAATGTGATGCCTCAGGGATTGGAATTGGTGCTGTTCTTATGCAGGAAAGGCGACCCGTGGCTTACTTTAGTGAAAAGCTGGGCGGAGCTACCTTGAATTATCCGACGTATGACAAGGAACTATATGCTCTCGTACGATCCCTCCAATCCTGGCAGCACTACTTGTGGCCAAAAGGATTCGTGATCCATACGGACCATGAATCACTTAAACATCTAAAGGAGCAGCAGATGTTAAACAAGAGGCACGCGAGGTGGGTCGAGTTCATTTAAACCTTTCTATACATAATCAAATACAAGCAAGGTAAAGAAAATGTCGTGGCCGATGCCTTATCCCGAAGGTATGTGTCGCTAACTTCTCTTGGAACTAAGTTACTTGGGTTTGAATTCATAAAGAACTTGTATGAAACCGACTCAGACTTCAGTGAACCTTTCAAAGCTTGTGTAAAGTATGCGGTTGAAAAGTATTTTAGACTTAAAGGGTTTCTTTTCTATGATAATCGTCTTTATGTTCCACATTGCTCCTTGAGAGAATTGTTTTGTAGAGAAGCTCATGGAGGAGGATTGATGGGGCACTTCGGAATTGCCAAAACCCTTAAGGTTTTACAAGACCATTTCTTCTGGCCGAACATGAAACGGGACGTGGTCAGAATCTGTAGCCGATGTATCACGTGTAAGGAGGCTAAGTCCAAAGGTCAACCGCAAGGTTGGTATTCTGCTCTACCTATTCCGCATCATCCATGGACCGACATATCGATGAATTTTGTACTAGGTTTGCGTAAGAGTAAAACCGGGAAGGACTCTATCTTTGTGGTCGTAGATATGTTTTCTAAAATGGCGCATTTCATTTCTTGTGAAAAGACCAATGATGCATCTCACATAGCGGATCTATTCTTTAAGGATGTAGTTAGATTGCAAGGCATGCCTAGGTCGATAGTTTCTGACCGAGACACCAAGTTCCTTAGTTACTTTTGGAAGACCTTATGGGCTAAGTTAGGAACTAGATTGATGTTTTCAACAACCTGCCACCCGCAAACTGATGGGCAGACAGAGGTTGTTAATAGGACGTTGTCGGCATTGCTTAGGACTTTGGTTAAAAAGAATCTTAGAAGTTGGGAGGAACACTTACCTCACGTCGAATTTGCATACAATCATTCAATGCATTCGGCTACCAAATATTCTCCTTTTCAGATTGTTTATGGTTTTAACCCGTTGTCACCTCTTGATCTAATTCCTTTGCCTTTAAGTGAGAGATCCAGTCTAGATGGTAAAAAGAAAGCTAAACTTGTTAAAAAGATACATGAGCGGGCCAGGGCAAACATTGTGTCTAAAACCAAGGAGTACGAGAAACATGCCAATCGGAAAAGACGGAAGGTGATCTTTCAGCTCAGGTGATTTGGTATGGGTACACCTGAGAAAGGAACGGTTTCCGGAAGAAAGAAAATCAAAGTTGATGCCGAGGGTGAACGGACCATTTGCCGTGGTGAAAAGGATTCATGACAACGCTTACCAGCTTGATCTCCAAGGTAAGTATGATATCTCTTCTAGTTTTAATATTACTGATCTATCTCCTTATGTTGCAGATGAGCCGGATTTGTGGTCAAATCCTTTTCAAGAAGAGGGAATTGATGGGAATCAGTCCATGCATCCGGACGGTGGAATGGAAAGCAGCTCGGACGGTGAGGAACAGCTTGAACCAGAGTATGGAACTAGGAGCAAAGACGATGGAAAGGCGAGAAAGGAACATAGGAGGAAGATTGCCCGAGGAAATGTTGATGATGGTCGGGATAATCAGGACGAGCATCGTCAGGTATCGGACAACTATCACGACGCGGGGAATTTCTCTCAAGACGCGGAACGTTTGGTCTATCGCTTTGACCCGAGTTCAGAGGGAAATGAGTTGGTCAGTGCGTCCCGGGTAAAACATCGAGTATAGCAACCAGCTGACTTTTGGGGACAACGGACATTGTGTGATCGAGAAGCGTCCCGTACTGCGTCTCGTACCGATAGTGATTTCACCTGAGTCATGACCCGAAGCATGTTTACTCGAGTCGCAACCTGAGAACAGCACATCCGAACATATCCAACACCCAATAGTGATCTCGATATTTTGCAACCCGATAGTTCTCACGGCCTTGCAATGTTCGGAGCACTACCCGATGGACCACTTAAGTTAAGATCTCCGGGAGTGTGTCAGGACACGTGGGAAAAGTATCGAGACGCGGGTTCGCTGGCTCGAGACGCAGGGGCTTCGTATCGAGACGCGGATGTGTCGTCTCGAGACGCGTCTGGACCATCGGCAGCTCCGTGATCGAGAAACATGAGGACGTCATTCTGAAGTGTCTTACACCGCGATCGAGTCATTGGCCCTGCCGAAAGGTCGAATGGGTCTTCTCCAGGTGAGCCTGCTCGTCCGGTACGGTGCTGGGCTTGAGTGTCTCATTCATCATCAGAACCAGCTCGAGTTATGGGCATTGTGTCTTGAGACAAAGCTTCGGCATCAAGTGTTGGTCCGTAAATAACTCGGGTGCGGTCAGCATAGTGATCCATAGCCCGGTTGATGATGGATCCTGCAATCCCGGTTTGCGTCGAGACGAGGCTACGACCGATACGGGCATCGGTACGGTCATAAATCAGCTCATCCGAGCCATCTCCAATTCTAGACCGAGACGCGGGTATTCTGTCTCGAGACATCGATTCAGAAGGTGCCTTAGCTCGGTGAAAATGGTCTCCAATCACCAATGGCTCTGGTGGATTATCCTCCGTGTGTTCTGGTCCTTCCGGTGCATCGTAACCTCCGGTTCCAGCTTCGGTTTCTTCATCCATGATTGTATCACAGCCGAAGGGTCGTTTTCTCCGATACGCACTGATACAATCTCCCAAGGAAAAACACTTGAATGAATGGTAGATACGTGGGATATGAACTGATCAGAGGTTGATCAGACCGGAACTGGATGGAATGAGGTGGCCCGTCAGAAGTGATGATGATCTTCTGATATACCACACCTTAGCCAGCCTTGGATATGACGCACCAAACAACAAGGATGTTCACGCAGAACAAAAGAGAGAAAAGGCTCAAAGAGAGTTTTCTTTACTTAGAATGAAAAATGATCAAAAGGTGTTTTGTTTTTACAAAGGAAAAAGCTTAAATAGGCTAGGCAAAACAAGGGTATTTCCCACGCCAAAGAAGCGGAAAAGACTTAGGCTAAAATAAAAATAACATGAAATAAAAATCAAATGGACCGACGGTTTAATGAAACTCTGAGTTTTTGTTGGTCGAATTTTGGCCCGGGCAAAATGTCACTGAGACGCGTGCAGGATGGTGAACAATCGGGACGCGTGGGCAGAGTATCGAGACGCGGGTTCGCTGGCTCGAGACGCGGAGTCGCTGACTCGGAACGTAGGGTCGCTCACTCGGGACGCGGAATGGAAGTGTCGGGACGCGGGCAACTCGTATCGGTACATGTCTGAACCATCCGCAGCTCCACGATCGAGAATCATCAGGACGCCATGCTGGAGCGTCTAACCCCGCGATCGGGTCATTGGTCCTGCCGAGAGGTCGAGTGGGTCTGCTTCGGGTGAGCCGTCTTGTTCGGTATGGTGCTGAGCTCGGGTGTCTCGATCATCATCGAATCCAGCTCGAGTCATGGACAATGTGTCCCGAGACAAAGCTTCGCCATCGAGTGTTGGTCTGTAAACATCTCGAGTCCGGTCAGCAGAGTGATCGATAGCCCGATTGATGACTGAACCTTCTATTGGGACGCGGGTACGATCGGTACGAGCATCAGTACGGTCATAAACCTGTTCCTCTGAACCATCTCCAATTCTAGACCGAGACGCGGGTGTTCTGTCTCGAGACATTGATT
>OVBI01002593.1:0-18636 GCA_900406495.1 Sisymbrium altissimum | reverse complement strand
AACCCTAAAATCTGATTTTAGACTTAAACCCTAAATTTTCCTTGATTGATTTAGTTATATGATAATTTTTTTTTTATTGTATTGATTGATCTATTGATCTTTTGAAATCGAAAATTGCAAACCCTAATCCTATCCCGAATAGGAAAATCTAGTCTTTCCTTTCAGAGAGGAAATTTTGAAAAATCCTAATCCTTGCATGATCTCTTCCTTTTATTAATTGTCCTAGATCATACTTGTCTAGGATTGATTTTTATACATAGAAAATCACATGATTACTTGATAAAACCGATGACATGATTAATTGTTTAAATCGCATGATAGCTTAGACATTGATAGATTCATTGTATATTGATTCTTAAAATCCTAATTCGAATTTGAATCCTAAAGGGCCTTGAAAACCTTAATTACCAGATTAATTAAATTCGAATTTTTATTTTGAGGTTTAGGAATGATTAGTGCTTGATTGATTATTGCATGAGAGCTAAGATGATACTTTTCTTGATGCATTCATAAACTGAAACCCTGAATATATTAAGGACCTTGAAATCCTATCTTCATCTCATAGCTGTGTGGCTCAAACATATAATTAAACTCTGTGGCTTATGCACATTATCTCATGTTGATACATATAGACATAGCATTGTAAGAAATAGTCGAATGTCTTGAAATCGTATGCATTGTTTGCATGAGTCCTAAATTCTTGAATTGATTGATAATGTGATTAAGATGTCGAGATTCGAACCCTCAGATTATTCTGCCATAAATCTCTCTGGAGATAATTTTCTAGAATGGGTAATGAATACTAGAGTTGCTCTGAAGTGTAGAGGACTCGGAAGATGTATCATTGATGGCAATAATGAAATTGAAAGCCAAAAGCATAGAGTTATAACAATTATGCGCTATCATCTCACTGAGGAACTGAGAGATCAGTACCTAAATATTGAGGATCCCTTTGACCTTTGGACAAATTTAAATGAGAGATAATTAATGATATTATGGCGAAAGTCTATGAAAGAATGGAGGATCCTCATGTTTTACAAGCATTTCAAGATAGCTTGGTTACACAAGGATACTCACAGAGACAAAGGAACAAATTATAAGGAGATATACTCCAAATGTGGTGGGTGCTACTACAAACTCGAAAATTTATGATGTCTGGACACATAAGAAAGAAATCAGTTTGATATAGTAAGTAGCAAATGGATCACTGGATAAATGATAAATAAAAGTACCAGAAAGATGAGAAAAGAAGTTCTCAAGAACAGCATTGTTCCTAAGCTTTTTATGGACTGAAAATAAAGCAGCTGCATATGGTATAGACTAAGTAATACTTGGTAAATAAGTTCTATAAGAACAATCTAAATCAGTCCATATAAATAAATATGAATTCCTTGTGTATATACTAAACTAGTCCAAAGAGAGGAATTGGATTTGCGGCTAATGGACATAGTGACCGCATACTTATATGGTCCATTAAATAGTGAAATTTATATGAGAGTACCAGAGGGTATTGACCTCAAAGATAAGAGAAATTCTCGAGAACAACATTGTATTAAGTTGAATAAATCTCTTTATGATTGAAACAATAAGTCGAATGTGGTATAATAGACTAAGCAAGTACTTAGTGAAAGAGGGCTATAAAAAACGATCCCATCAGTCCTTGCATCTTTATAAAGAAATTTGCTAAGGGGGTTCGTAATCATTGCAGTATATGTTGACGATCTGAATATTCTAGGAACCTCTGCGGAAATCACCCAAACAGTCGAATATCTAAAGAAAGAATTCGAAATGAAAGACCTAGGTAAAACAAAATTCTGTTTGGGATTATAGCTTGAGTACATTAATAATGGAATCCTTGTGCATCAAATGACATATACAGAAAAAGTACTCAAAAGATTTAATATGAACCAATCTCACCTATTGTCTAGCCCCATGGTCGTGAGATCACTCGATCTAAAGAATGATCCATTCGGTCCAAAGAAGGACGATGAAGAAATTCTCGGTCCGGAAGTTCCATACCTCAGTGCCATATGAGCATTAATGTATTTGGCTAGCCACACTAGACCAAATATTTGTTTTGCCGTGAATCTCCTATCCAGATTTAGTTCATGTCCAACTTAAAGGCACTGGAACGGTATCAATTATATCATGTGTTACCTACAAGGGACAAATGATTTAGGTTTATTTTATACTAACCTTAACAAAGAAGGTTTAGTTGGTTTTGCTGATGCAGGTTATCTCTCTGATCCACATAATGCTAGATCGCAGACCGGCTATGTGTTTATATATGGTGGCACAACAATCTCTTGGCGATCTATGAAACAAAAAATCACAGTTACTTCGTCTAATTATGCGGAGATATTGGCAATTTATGAGGTCAACCGCGAATGTGTTTGGTTAAGGTCAATGACCCAACATATCTCATCAGATTGTGGCATGGTTGAAGACAAAAAATCAACCATCATGTATAAGGATAATGCAGCCTGCATTGCACAGCTCAAGGACGGCTACATCAAAGGCATTACCAACTTCGACACTTAGGAAACTCATACATCAGATTGGAATACGAAGACTTGGAGATCTTCAGTGATGCTCAAATCAGGGGGAGTAATACGAGTTGTACTCTTTTTCCTTCACCATGGTTTTGTCCCACTGGGTTTTCCTGGTAAGCTTTTAATGAGGCAACATCCCCAAGCGTATTATAAAGATCCTTAGCATCTGGCATGGTTATGTTATCCAGGGAGAGTGTTATAAATCAATTAGTGATGGACTCCATAACCGGCCCATACTTAGAGTTTCCCCTTTTCCGTCTTTTTACTTGGTTATGTAAACCATTATATATATGTAACCTTATTCATTCATTAATAAACACAGTAACATTCAGTTTCATAACAATAACCTTTTTATTGCATCAAACCAATTTTTTTTTAAAAAAACTTATATATGTTAATGTATAAAACTCCTAATATATTTTAAACATGATGGCCGTACAATATAAAATAATAAAGAAAGTATGCATCAAATTTGTAAGGCAATAAAATAATAATTATGTTGATTTGATCACGAAAGTATGTCAATAACATTTAACAATAAGCGTTCACCTCGAACTAAAATAAAACGTAATCTAAAGATTAGAAGTAAAACTTATCTGGATGGTTTTCTCCGTGAGTGAGATACATCTTTATGAAAAACTGAGACACCTCAATTATGTTTTACGTAGCAGTAAACTTTGCCCATCAAAACGAACATAACTAGTCACCAAACCAAAATAATGAAACCGATCAGACACGATAAAAACCAACACCATAAATATATTTAATTTTAATAAAATAATGCTGATCTCGATCGATAACAAGGAAGGAAAAGATTGGAAACGTCATCAACGAAGGACTATATATATCTGATAAGGACTTTGGCATAGATCTCGTATAATAGATAGTAAGGGTTTTGTGTTTTAGTCAGTGGTTAGAATTTTGTACTGATAACATGTTGTGAATAGAAAAAAAAAAAGATAAAAAGAATTGATATGTATTATTCTATAAGTAATAAATCTCTTATATAAAAGTGATTATAAGGATTTATGATAAGTTTTAAGATCAATAAATACTTGGAGAATAAGTAAAAATAAAGATATAATTATATTTAAGTATATTTAGAATCTCCTTAATGAACATCCACATAATATTCCCGAATATTCATAACACTTTTAATATATTCAATTTTTTTTATCATTCAACAAAAACTCTTTAACTCTTTTTTTCTTGATTTACTTTTCTTTGACTTTGTTTCCCTTTCATCTTTGACAGCATACTTGTTCCTATATGCCACATTTGTTCTTCCATAGCAGACTTTTTATTTTCTCTAGATTTTTCTTGTTTCTTTTTCTATTTTTTTATTATTCTTCAGTCCTTTCTCACTTTTTCTTATAAATTTTTTAAATTCAGGATTAAGTAAATGATCAATTTCTAAAAATTTATTTTTATTTTATTTGTGAAACAGTCATATTTGAATTAGTTGAAAAGGGAAATATATACTTATAATATTTACTGCAATTATATTTCATTTGTATGCATATATTTCTTTCCAATTAAAGTTCTTACTAATACTTTACAAACAACATATTTCTACAAATTTAACATTTATACCAGAAAAGAACATATTTCTGGAAGATATTTTTAACATGTAAACACATAGTTTTCTTACATAGTTGATATAATAAAATAAATAAATAAATATATGCATTGTGTATGCACAGATTGTTGAGTGATTCCATAATATATTAAAAATTTTAAAACTTTCACCGTATTAGGTTCAAGATTATTCATTTATGTAAACAGAAGAAGTTGGATTATATTAACATAGTTATATATGTTAAATTGTTTTGTTATATTATGATTTTAATTTTAATAACTTAATTAACAAAAATATTTTGTTTTTTTTGTATGAAAATAACATATTTTGATATTTCGTGTAAGTATTTGATTTTAACAAATATATTTGAATTTACTTTCTAGTTTTTTTTTCCCTACTTTCTAGTTAATAATATGGTTTTAGAAATTTTTATTATTAGTTATGTGGCATGAAATATTAATAAATATGGTTTTTTAATTTTTTAGAATTTATCCTATTGTGATATCAAATAAGAATATGTTCAGCCATAATTTAAAATTTTTATGAGTATGATTGATAGTTCAATTATGTGAAAACATTTGAAAAGTCTTCGGTACATCTATAAACAACTATTAAAAATATTGATTATTATTCATTGCTATTTTATGATTTTTGAAATTGTTTTTTTTTGTTATGTAATGTTAGCTGACTGATGTTATGTTTTTTTTTTGTGTGCAAAGATTAATGTTATAATGGAACAAATTACTTAAAATATTTTTGTTATCCTATGAATATGGTGTTTTGCATACAAGAATTTATATTGTATAAATAATCTCAAAAAAATCAATGTTTAATATTATTGACTGAACACATCTATATAATTTTTTTTTCTCAAAGTTATAGATTTTATAAGATTACTTCATTTTTTTATTTGTTAACTTAATATTAGTTTTTTCTTGGCAATATTTTGTTGATCAAACCTTAATTGCATTAATAATAAATTAAAAGTTATTCATCCTCTCTGAGAATGTTTACAAGTTTCTTGACATACAGTATAAACCAACATTATATCAAAACTATCTTAACCAAAAATTAACACATTTTATACTCATATAAATATATGAAGTCAATAAAATTAACATAATCTACTTTCAACAATAACATATGTCTAATATACGAGTAAAATTGTTAAATAAACAATAACATCAATATAATATAAAATATATAATTAATTTAAAAATAAAACAGCTTTTTTATATTTTTATATTCCTACATTATGTTTTGGGTACCTATATGCATACATTTCAAGACTAAGTATTTATAGTGAAATTGGTTGTTCCAACTTCATATTCAGATTACTGAAATAAAAAAGTTATGATGATATTCAAGTGGCCCTTATATGCACTAACACATCCTTGGTGATAAGGCTTACAATATCAAAAGTTAGATAAATCCTTCTAAGAATTATGATGAAGAAATTGTTGTTCGACATAATAGAAACAATTAGGATGTAAATGCTAAAAATGTGAAAATTTGAGTTTAAATAAAATAATTTGTATAATAATTTTAAATCTCTATTTAATGGATGTTTTAAAATATCCAACTTTTTACTTTTATAAAATATAAAAAAGGATGAAACTAATTTGATCACACATATATATATATATATATATATATATATATAATGAAATTTTTTGTGATACTTAATAGTGAATTAGAAAATATGTGAATAGTTATCAATTAGGATGTAAATGCTAAAAATGTGAAAATTTGAGTTTAAATAAAATAATTTGTATAATAATTTTAAATCTCTATTTAATGGATGTTTTAAAATATCCAACTTTTTACTTTTATAAAATATAAAAAAGGATGAAACTAATTTGATCACACATATATATATATATATATATATATATATATATAATGAAATTTTTTGTGATACTTAATAGTGAATTAGAAAATATGTGAATAGTTATCAATTAGGATGTAAATGCTAAAAATGTGAAAATTTGAGTTTAAATAAAATAATTTGTATAATAATTTTAAATCTCTATTTAATGGATGTTTTAAAATATCCAACTTTTTACTTTTATAAAATATAAAAAGGATGAAACTAATTTGATCACATATATATATATATATATATGATGAAATTTTTTGTGATACTTAATAGTGAATTTGAAAATATGTGAATAGTTATCAATTATTTGAATCTTAGTTTCAAGGTCTATTTATTATACTCTATCTATGTTTTAAGAAATAATGATTTAGAGTTTTGTCTGAGTTTTAAAAGATTGATTTTCTACATTTCAATATATATATATATTATTTTTTTTCCAACTACCATCATATTATAAATCAAAGTCTATTTGAGTTTCGGAATTCTGTAGAATCCGATACCCTTACAATGTTGTGACTTACATGGGAAAATATTACTCCCCGAGCTCTAGCCCTTTTAACAAGGGTATCAGCTCGAGTGTTTTGGTTTCGAGGGATAAATATAAACATACAATTATCAAAGGAGCTCTTTAGACTATAGATAATATCTAATTCAATTCTAAACGTTGGCTAATCTAGAGGATCTTCAATCATCTTCATAAGGCTTGCGTAGTCCAATTCGAAGCAGACCGATGTGAGACCTGTGTCCCGTAGGCATGTCATCGCCTAGATGAGTCCATCCGTTTCCGCATGTAGCGCCGAAAGGCTCTTACGACATGCTTGTTCCCCCATAGATTGTAACCCCATGGAATCCTTACACCACCACCCGAGTCCTCTAACCGTTCCATGATCAATCCATGATGCATCAATCTGGCAGGTTGGGATTGAGTGGGTCAAAGGGGGGGGTGATTTGTGCTCTTGGGATCTCCGAAAGTTCTCCTTCCTCCTCATATTCTTTTTCATTTGCAGCTCTCCAACTTTCTGCTTCCAGGATAGCTTGTTAAAGGGTACTAGTAGCCAGTATGTTCTTTGCATTAAAAACCTTATCTTTTTTTCCCTTCCAAATAAACCAAATAAACCAAGGAAAGATGTCCTTTTGAAGGGCTGGGATATCCCACTATTTTACTTTCCATAACAGGAAATCCATGTTTCCATATAGGAAAGTACTCGGGAAGTCACTCGGAAGGGACAGATAGTCCAAAAGTGCCCATACTTGTAGAGCTGGGGGGCATTCAAAGATCATATGGTTTATTGTTTCTTCCGTGGCTCCACAGCGAGGGCAGCTCTTATATGTGCCTAAATACCGGTATATAAGTCTCTGACAGGTTGCTACACATCCTGATAGGGCCTGCCACATAAAGTGTAGGAGTTTTGATGGCGCTTGTACTATCCAGACCTGGCTAAGGAGAGCTGTAATGCTATGTTCCGAGAAAAGTTTGGGTTCGATTTCGTCTCTCGAGGTCCGTGCTAATTCATTACCTGACTTGACGGTATAGCTATTACAGGAAAAGAATATTTGAATCATAGTGGGCGTAGGAGTTGGGCCGTTACGATAAAGAAGTGGGCCTCGTTGGAAGTCAGCCCAAAAAGATGAAGATTAAAAGAAGAGAAGAAACGTTTAGCAAGATAATCGAAAATCTGTAATTATTTTGTTCATGTTTTCACTGGGTTTGTCCAGTTTATCACCATCTTGTTGAGCTCTTCTCTCATCGGAGAATCTCCTCGATGAATCTGTAATCGGTGTTTCCTATGAACGTTGGGTTACTTTTATCAGTTTATTAAGAGATACGGTTTTATTGTATCAAAGGTATCAGAGCTCTATCATTTCTCGGAACAATGGCGAAGACACGTGCACAAATGATTTTGAAGGAGCAGGACGCGATCGAAACGGAGTGGAGAACAAGCTGGAGAAGAATCTTCATGATCAGCTCATTTCTCAGTTACCCAAGCTCCGCGATCAACTTGCGGCTCCGACAAAACGAACCCTCGCCGATTTTAACCGGTCAGATCCATCATTGAAACACTCATCTACCACGCAAGACCAGTCGTCTTGTTCCCCTACGGTATTCATGGGAGGAGGTACACGAGCGAAGGGAAAACTGATTCTGTATCTTCTGTGAAGATAAGGAGACACGTGATCATTACTTGACGCACAAGAACATAGTGCTGGTCGTCAAAGAAGAGGCTGATCCCTTGGTTGATGAGGAGGAGTTGGTAGAACCTGTTGTTGATACATGTGCTTTGTTGATGCCGATAGAGGAGACTCTAGAGTCTGTGGTGGCGATTCTAGTGGAGGTGCCTGAGACACACTCCTCCGCTAAGGAGATAAGCTCCAGCGCTGTGATCGATGTGCACATGACAGCAGTGATTCACGAAGGAGAATTCCATACCGAGAATGAACCAACGTTGGAGGATGTGAAGTCCATGGAGCTGGTAGTGAGCGACCAACCTCAGGAGGTCAGATCAGATGTTGTTTCTTCACCTTGGAAATATGTTGCAGAATTTCACAGGAGTTCTGATTTTGTTATCGAAGCCTCCTTTGCTTCCTGTTTTGAGATCCGAGAGTTTTATAGTCCTCATGGAAGTATTGGTGGTCCTAGACAGCTAGCTTTTGATCCAGGTGGATTGAATTTTAATACAGCTTGTGATGATTTGGTGGATAATCATATTCAATGGGTGGGAAATAACAAGTGTGAAGGTTGTTGTAATGTTCAGACTTTAGCTACAGATATGGGAGTTGCTGAGAACCAAGTTTGCATTTCTGTTTTCTTCAACGTCCTTGAGACACATCAAGCTCATTTGATATATCAACTGCTTCAGCATAGCAACATCGAGGATGTCTCTTCACATGAAAGGATGAAGGGGCTTGGTGCAGAATCAAATACGCAAATTGAGTATTCAGCCTTTGAGAACAGTGTTTCTGCATTTAGAATGGTTACCTTGTTTTCTCCTGATCATGGAAGTTTCAGTGGTTCTAGGCATCTTGCTTTTGATCCAGGAGGATTCATTGTTGATAAGCGTGTCACGATTTCGTGGTTAACCAAGTTCCATGGAAGGGANTTCCATGGAAAGGGCATGATACATGTGACAGCTGTCCACTGTTTGATGAGAGACTATTTGGAGGAATGGGTTTGAAATGCCGGCGAAAGAAACGCTTTCCCAAGATTCGGCGATTCAAATTTAAGAGTTCTTCTTGCTGTGGGGTGCACCAGTTTTACAGTACTCTTGGACGTTTTGTTGGTCATCAAAGGTTCTTGAGCAAACTGCCAAAATTATGGCACTTCAAGTACAAACCCCAGGTACAATCCAATAACGTTGTGGTTCTTGATCCTGTGCTAAGACAGTGTGGTTCAGCTCTATTGCTTCCAAAGGCTTGTTGTATGAAGAAGCAATTGAAGTACAAGAATTGGAGATTTAAGTACAAAGGAAGAATTATGCTGTTGTTTGCTACTTATCTTCGAAGGTACAAGAAACACCACAAGAGAAAGAAGAGAAAGGGCTACAGGTATTGGAAATTCAAATATAGAAAGGCACTAAATCTGTTTATGTTGAACACGAGGGACGTCATTGCTCGTATTCTGAAGCAGTTGTTAACATCAGTTAGTGTTTCCCTCAGAATGATTCACCACAAAGAATCTGATTGCATAGAAGGGAGTGAGCCGTTGCTTGTAGAGATGTCAATAGCTGTATTTGCTGCAATCTTTGTGGAACCGACGTCTTTAATTTCCTTTGTAGTACAGCAGGATCACGAAATTTATTGCATGACAATGAGCTGGGAATGCTGCAAGAAACTGTTCTTGACTTTATCACTGGAGAATAGAGATGCTAAATGGGAACTGACGGTTGAAGATTACTTGGCGTTCTTGGTTAATAGACTTGAAAGGTCACAAACCTTGCCCATTGTTCTGGAATGGTTCAAGGAACAAAGTTCTCAAATTCAAGGCAAGATTATTCCCATTTTCGGGAGAAGATTCAGGTTTGATGATTCTATCACTAGTCATTTTGAGAACCGGGTTACTTACTTCATCAAATCAGACGTGTTCCACTTGCAACGACCACCTGAGCAACATTCTATGAAGCGTTTGATTCTGGTATCTGAATGATAAACCTTGCGGTCAAGGTTTTTCGAAGGGGAAGGATTTGTTACAGAAAAAGAGTATTTGAATCATAGTGGGCGTAGGAGTTGGGCCGTTACGATAAAGAAGTGGGCCTCGTTGGAAGTCAGCCCAAAAAGATGAAGAATAAAGGAAGAGAAGAAAAGTTTAGCAAGATAATCAAAAATCTGTAATTGTTTTGTTCATGTTTTAACTAGGTTTGTCCAGTTTATCACCATCTTGTTGAGCTCTTCTCTCATCGGAGAATCTCCTCGATGAATCTGTAATCGGCGTTTCCTATGAACGTTGGGTTACTTTTATCAGTTTATTAAGAGAGACGGTTTTATTGTATCAATAGGCTTCCGAATTTGTGTGGTTCCAGGCGTAACCGTCTAAAGTGAAGTTTTGACTAGGTCTCAACCCCATGATAAATGTGATATCAGTGGGTTGGAAAATTTCTCGCAGAAGGGGAACATTCCATTCCTTTGTGTCCTGATAAATAAGGTTACTTACTCGCAATTCTGGGTCTCTGTCTATTACTGGAGTGATGCCATTTACTGGTCGGGCTGGGGTGATAGGGATCCGTGATCACTCCACACTCTCGTGCTGTGTCCTGAGCCGATCGTCCTTCCAATTCCTTTTAATAAGAGCGGTTTTGCAGCCATGATGCTCCGCCAGCCATATGATGGTGAGTAAGTTTCTCGCTCCTCCAGGGGGTTCGAGTGGTTATAGTACCTACCTCTTAACACTCTCACTAAGAGGGATGTGAGGGAATTGGATGAGACGCCAGAGCTGTTTCACAAGAAGGGCAATGTTTTGGTCGTGTAATCTTCGGAAGTCTAAGCCACCCTTGTCCCGAGGTGTACATAAGCTACCCCAAGCAATCCAATGCATTCCTCTACTATTTTGTTTAGAACTCCACCAAAAATTTGAAATAGCACTGCTTAAGTTATTTATCACTCCTTGCGGGAGGAGGAAGCACGACATAACATACGTCGGAATCGCTTGTGCCACTGATTTAATATGTACATCTTTCCCACCTTTGGAGAGTAGCTTGGCTGACCAATTGTTTGTCCGGTTACCTAATCTGTCTTGGACATATGCAAAGACTTTTTCATTCGACCCACAGATTTGCTCTGGGAGTCCTAAGTACATTCTCATACCTCCTTTGTTGTTTATCCCTAAAGTCTGTTTTATCACGAGGCGATCTCCATAGGGAATTTTCTTTCCGAAAAAGATCGATGATTTGGTTGGGTTTATTTGTTTACCGGAAGCATTCCCATAAGTTTTGATTATGTTCATGATCTCAACACATTGTTGAACTTCTGATTTACAAAAGAAAAGACTATCGTCTGCAAATATAAGATGTGATACTTTGGGGCTCGCTCTAGCTACCCGTAGTCCTGTTATGCGATTTTCTTCTTGTGCTCCTTTTAGGAGAGAGATTAAAGCATCTGTACATAGAATGAACAGGAAAGGTGACAAGGGATCGCCTTGTCTTAAACCGTGATGGGTTAATGCGGCCTTTTGCCTCCCCATTGATTTGACTTGGTATGAGACAGAGGATACACAGAACAGCAAGAGCTTCACCCATCTCTCAGTGAAGCCTAACTTCAGCAGAAGGGCTTCGAGGAAACCCCATTCAAGTCTATCGTAGGCTTTACTCATGTCCGTCTTAATCGCCATAAATTCCAGTTGGCATCGTGGGTTAGTTTTAAGTGCATGAAAGTTTTCTTGTGCTAGTAGAACAATGTTTGTTATTTGACGTCTAGCTATAACGGCTGACTAGGTCTCCGAAATCAGAGTCGGGAGGGATTTTTTAAGTCTTTTGCATAACAGCTTTGAAATGACCTTGTAAGGCATGTTGCATAAGCTAATTGGCCTAAAATCAGACATTTCTCATGGCCTATCTTTTTTTTGGGATTAGGCAGATGTTGGTTTGATTAAGGCTTTTATCAAAACAGCCTGTCTCAAAAAATTCTCTAACCAATCTGGTGATGTCTTGGCTTGTAGTTAGCCATAATTTTTGGTAGAAACGACCAGTCATGCCATCCGGTCCTGGAGCTTTGTCCAGGTTGATATCAAAGAGTGCTGCCCTTATCTCCTCTAGGGTTGGGGGTTGAAGCAGGAAACGATTAGTCTCTTCTGGTACTTTCCGGAAAATGAACCATAATGATTCTGTGAAGTCTGATGGTTTCGATGATGAGAAGAGATCATGGAAATAGTTTGTGGCGACTGCTTCTATCTCTACCGCATTCTCAACTCATCTCCCATGTATGTCCTTTAGACTAATTATACGATTGCGTGCTCTCCGTTGTTTTGTGATACCATGATAAATTTTACAAAATAAAATAATGGAAAATATTTATAAAAAAAATAAATTAAAAAATCAAAAAATAATTATTTTTCTTATGTAATTCTATATTTGGCCAAAAGTACTTTACACGTACTAATTATCACTACTATATCATCTTATTTATTTTTATTAAGCTTTCTTCGTCTCCAAAAATACAATTGAATAAAGAAAATGACACGAAAAAAGTAAAACAAGAAGTTGAATCTTTTGATTTTGCCAATAAATAAGAAGTTAAATAAGAAATGTTGGATTGACTGCCTGAGACATGGAGCTCTTGCTCACCAGCGTTGACTCCTTCTTTCATTGCTGCTTCTCTTTTATGTTCTCTGTGTCTTTTTTCTTTGGTCTTCTTCTCCTACGCGATCAACGACGTTAATGGTAGAGAAGCATCAGGTGCAGTCTAGCATTTTCAGCTTCTCTCTTGTGGCTTTGATTTCGTCTTTGCCCATAGAGATTTTCACCAGATCTACGTTACTCTCGAATGAGAACGTTTAGTTCTCTCGACCCTTCCATCTACAACTGCCACTGCGCCTCCATTTGCAGTCAGTTGCCGCCACGCTTCATATACATATCCGGTATTCAGTCAAATCTGGCTTCCATCGGTGCCAAATCTTCCTCTTCACATGTAGACTATTTAATTCGAGCATCAGCTTTCGGGTTATGGGTGAAGCCTCACTTCTTAATGCTTCCATGTTTTGTTTTATTTGTTCTGTTCTTCTTTAACCGTCTAGTCGTTGATTATACCTTCAATTGTATCCATCTATGCATTTTAAGCTTTTAGTTATAGTTCTATTGGACAAAAAATAAAAGATTACCTTATTTCTCCAAAATGAATTTTGTCAAATGTGGGATTTTATATATGTCTGAACCTTCAATTTTCATAATATCTTACGTACATGATTACATGATAAAATAAAATCACATTCACTTATTTTGAAAGATATTTATCGAATAAAATTTTAATGACACAAACAAATTTTTCTATTGTCTTCGGACATTTCTTGTGTTATAATGCCTGAATGGCAATAAGAAAATCTAAGATCTAAAATAATTTAGTCGGATATATATGGTGGTTAGCACAATAAAAAAAATAATCAAAACATGATCAGAAGCAGTTGTTTAGAATTCTTCATATTTCCCTTCAACAGTTTTCTTTCATTATCTTGTTTAGTAAAATTAATTTTCCTACATCTTTTTGTGGCCATCTCTCACGAATTTTTGGGATAACTTTTTCAATTAAGTACTCTTTCATATTTTATTTTTTGGTGAAAGTCATAAGTTTTAACTCCAAAGTACCAGTCCTCGATTTCTACTTTGTCTCTGAGCTGGTTGCATTGTTACAAATGTTACAAATGGAAACACTCATATTTCCTAGAAAAAGACTTATTTCCTTTTCTATCAAATATTGGACAAGTCATACCAACTAAAAATATTACATTTCCAATGTATTTTTTAGAGTGAATTTGGTGTAAAATAAGATTTCAAAACTAAATTAAGGATTCAACAAAGAGAAAAAAAGTGTTAGGTAATCGGTATAAGGATACCAAAATAAATGACATGGCATTATTTATGGCTGTGTAACTCAAATACTTGCGTGTGGGAAAAGATCTAAAGAAAAAACAAAAAGAAAAATAATGAGAACGGAACAAATAATAAATGAAAGAGGATAAGAGTGAGAGAAGTAATAAATGAAAGTCGTTTATTGAACGCTCGATAACAGAAGAAAAATTACTTATTTACATAATTTAAAACAGTAGGTACTGAAGCAAATAAACATATAAAAATAGACATAGTTTACTAATTAATTTGTTACACATGTAAAAAATATGAAAATTAAATAAATAATAATATGAAGCAGTAGAAATATAAAGAAATAAACATGTAAAAATACTTGTAGATTACTAATGAATTTGTTAAACGTGTAAGAAAATATGTAACATGAAAATCAAATAAATAGTAATATAACGCAGCATTAACGTAAAAAATAAACATGTAAATATATTTATAGACTACTAATTAATTTATTAGACGTATAAGCAACTACATAACATGAAATTTAAATAAATAGTTTATAATAATCAATTAACCAAAAATCGATTAGTTAGCATGAAACAATAGGAACATAAACAAATAAACATGTAAACTTACTCATAGTTCACTAATTAATTTGTTACACATAAAATAAAACACGTAGCATGAAAATTAAATAAGTAGTAATGTGAAGTAGGAGGAACGTAAAGAAATAAACATGCACATATAATTGTAATTCACTAATTAATTTGTTAGACATATAAGAAAACACGAAGTATGATACATGTATAAAAAACATGTAGAAGAAACGACTTCATACCACGTATGTTCCGGTTGAGATGAGATGAGGGAGCAAGTCGGTAAGTCAGCCCACCGAACAAATCCTCTTCATCATTACTTCCTTCATCTTCGGTCTCTGTGAAGTCATCAGGAGAGGTGAAACTAAGGGATAATGCTCGAGAGTCGAACTCGTAACGAAATCCTTTCGGATAACTAAGTCGAGTCAGAGCTAATTAGATTTCAGTGTTTTCTCCATGAGAAGAAGATTTATAGAGAAGAAATGAGAAGAGAGTTATGACATCATGGAGAAAACAGTGACAAAGTGCAGGGAAGTATGTGATGGGAAAGAGAGAAAGAGAGTAGAGTGCTTAAGTTAAGTTAGGAAGAAAAAAAAAAAATATTAAAGATTAAGAGCGCGTAAGGGTATTATAGACCAAATATATGGTGAAATATTTTCATTACTTGGACCATTAATTCATTTTACCGAAAAACTAATTTGGGTTTCAAATTGTACTTCTCACCTCATTATATCAATTTTTTACTCTAACATGTAAGATGCAACTCTTCTTCAATAGAAATTAAGTTATAAGTCGTTGTCTTTTTGTCATTTAAATTCAGTTTTATCAATATGCACAATATTGTATATATCAACAAACTTTGTATAATCATATATAATACTACTATCAAATAAAGACAAAACAAATTATAAACGAACACTCATAATATCTTCTCTCAAAATATGGCTTGATAGCATTTGCATACCACTTAGTAAACCATTATTCAGACATCAAAACAATAACTCATGGCTCATATAGAAAGAAAGCGTCAACAACCTGAACATATTTTTTGATGATTGAGTGGAATATCAACAAGTCGATCAAGATCAATTTGCATTTTCTTCATTCTACAATTACCCTTTCTCTGATGTGATACATCAACAACTTTTCTATTAGTAATATTTTTATTCCATCGCTAAATTCATTGGACTTTTGTAAAGTCACAGAAAATAAATTAGATACTTTTGTTGTAATAGTTTTTCTCTATTTCACATTGACATACTTTTTCCAACAGAAAATGGTAAATCTCTACCTTTTCTCCATCTATCTTTTTTTTTTAATATGAGCTTATTCATAGCTTTACAGCACCTCAATGTTTCTTCTTATCATAGATAATTTTTTTTTATAGAAAACGTTATAAATACAATCAAAATTTTAGAAAATTTGTGTAACTATGCGCTATAATTAATGTATACATATAATACTCCATGATAACTTAAACAAATTTGTTCTTAGATTCTTCATAAAATTAATAATTACATAAAATGATAATATTAGATGGTGTTATTCAATAATTGATTTAGAACTAATTCTATAGGTTTTATAATCCATTATTATCCAATAATTAATTTTAAATTAGTTATCAAATCTGATTTTATTGGTTATTGTATTTGAAATATTGTATTAAAAGATTTTGAAATCTAGTGTTATTGATTTTTGTATTTTCAACTCATCATTAAAGGAAGTGTATTCAATCTAGCTATTATTTGGAGAGATATGTATTAAAATGACAAAACTACTTTTATTTAAGAATGAATCTTTAAAAATGTATTAAAATGACAAAACTACTGTTATTTAAGAATGAATCTTTAAAAATATTTTAAAATTCAGTGTTATTGAACATGTGATTTTAAAATCTTATTTAAAATCCATTATTTTAGAAAGATTTTAAATAGTGAATTTTATGAGATTTATTATTATTTGGTAGGATTTCTTAGTAAAAATATAAAATTCTAAATTCCATTGATTATATAGAATTTCAGAGTGCTTTAATAAAAACTCCAAAAACTCCAGAAGAGTGACCTTGCGTCCCTTAAACTCAAATGTCTGCTTGTTGGTGTAGCCATCATGAAGGACTCTCCGATCATACTGCCATGGTCTGCCCAACAACACGTGACTAGACTTCATAGGGACCACATCACAAAGTAGCTCATCCTCATACTTCTCAATTGCTAGCTTGACGAGAACTTGCTGAGAAATTGTTAAGGCTCCCTTGTTGTCCAACCACTGCAGCTGATATGGTCGGGGGTGTGAAGTAGTTTTGAGGTTAAGCTTCTTCACCATCTCCTCACTGGCGGCATTTATGCAGCTACCTCCATCTACAATCAAGGTGCAAACCTTATCCTTGACTACACATATAGTATGGAAGAGATTCTCACGCTGACCTCTATCATCTAGGTGAACCTGAATACTCAGAGTCCTGCGTGCTAGCAACATCTCTCCCACTGCTGCCGGTTCTTCTTCTTCTTCTGTGCTACCCTCGGTTTCACTTTCTGAACTGTCTTGGGGCACAATCTCTCCTCCTTCTTGAAGTAGAAACATCTTCTTGCTAGGGCAATCTTCGGAGTAATGCCCCATCCCTTGACATTTGAAGCATCTGACGTTGCTATTAGAAGTTCCAGTCCTTGGCTTAAACTCGGTTTTGACCTCTTATTTGACTGTTGTTGAAGACGGCTTGTTATCTTTGGTATAGGTTGGTTTGCTGATCTCTCTCGGTTTGGAAGCACTAGAAGTGAAGGTTGTCCTGCCGGCCCTTCTCTTGATCTGCGCTTCAATCAGCTCTGCCTTATGCACCATCTCTTGCACATCTTCATAGATCTGTAGTTCAACCTTGTCCTGAATCTCTCGGTTAAGTCCCCCAAGGAACCTAGGCATCACCATATCCTCGCCTTCTCTCAGGTCAGCTCGGATCAGCAGGGTTTCCAGCTCTTGGTAGTAGTCTCGGACTGACTTAGCTCCTTGCATGAGGCATCTAAGCTTGTTGAGAATCTCTCTCTGATAGTGTGCAGGAACAAACTTCTTCCTCATCTGCGTGGTCAGTTGCTCCCAAGTGGTGATAGGAAGCTCTCTATGCCGTCCTCTAGTAACTCCCAGCTGCTCCCACCATAAGAGTGCATAGCCATTAAACTCAGAGACAGCTATCTTTACCTTATTAATCTCATATGTTCCTTGAACCAAGAAGTTTGATTCCATCTTCCTTTCCCAGTCTAAGTAAACTTCTGGATCATTGGTGCCGTGGAAGGAGGGGTACTGAACTTTGATGTGGTGCAACTGCTGCCTCACCGGTTCATGATCTCGGTCTCTATTTCGGTTTCGGTTCCTCCTTATGGCATCAAGGCTGTTGTCTGATCTTTCTTCTTCTTCAGACAACTCAGGTTCTGTTTCCACAAACACATGGCGTCCATCAAGGTGTTCAGCTCGGAAGCTTGCGCGTGGAGGTGTTCTGTCAGCTCTACGCCTCTCTCCTCTGGTGCTCTCAGTGTGTTTGAACCGAGTGGATAAGTTCTCTCTGCCTCCACTAGGTGCTTTGGCGGTTCTAGCTTTAGGTGGTTGAGAAGAAGTTTCCACATGAGCTTTTCCCTTGGCAATGCGACGAACTTCACTAGGACTTGGTGGTTATGATGATTCTTCATCTACCGTGCTGTGCTCCTTTAGTAAGTCCTTGAACCGAGCCTCAAACTTTTTGTTGAGCTGCTCTATCTGCTGCATAAGTTGAGTAGCTACTGACTGGTTGGCCTCCCTGACTTGTTGAGCCATGGCTTGATTCAGAGCTTCCATAGCTTCTGCTGAAAGCTCCATGGTACATGCAATAACAAAAACAACTCACAGTAAAAAGTCCTAGAGATAAAATCTCTTGATATCTAGGGTTTTAATAAAAAGGAATTGATACATAAACAAAAAGGAAAAACACTAAGCCTAGGGTTTCTAGGAAATTTTCGCAAAAATACAAGAAAAGGAAAGAGGGGGTTTTCGAGTTTTGCTCAGCCTTTGG
>OVBI01002592.1:0-18636 GCA_900406495.1 Sisymbrium altissimum | reverse complement strand
AAGGAAAACAATATAAAATCTCCAAGCTGCCATGCCACCGGAATGAAACTTAACCAAGTGGCCCAAGTTGACGTAAATGCTAAATTATCAACCTAAAACCTCTCCAAAACCACACTATCTACCAGAGTCAACACAAATGCAATCAAGTAGATATCTATGCCCCCACATAAACCTGATTCTGATAGTTAAGGAGACTGAAGGTTTGCAACTTTGTCTTCACCTTCTCGTCCTAACTCTCCCGGGGGTTTAAATTCAATATGCTGATGATCTTGATTTCTTTGGACGAGCAAGCAAGAATAAAACATTACAAGGGGTGGATACTTCGGGTTTACAGTTGGTTTCGATTTTTTTTTTTTTCATTGCTTTATCAAAAACTGAAATCACTGAAAACCTTTTATAATTTGGTTTGGCAAAATTTTGTTTTCTGTTGTTTGATGATTTTCGATTTGGATTCAGTTGGAAAACAACTTTAACAAAAAAATAAAATCGAATTAAATTGCCATTGTATTTTTAAATGATTACAAATATAAATTTAGTTGTGGTCTTGTGGACCTTTGTGGTTATTATTGATGTTGCATGACAGGATGTAGAGCAACAAGCACCGTTGAAGCATACTGTTATCAACAGACCGTCAAATTAAAATAAGTCAAAGATCTCATAAAATTATGCGGTTATTTCAAGATGATCTCAATAATCAATTGAGTGGGCCGTCTTATTGGTATGGGTCGTATTATTGTTGTTGAGGCTTTTGCGGTTCTTTTGCATTGTTGTCTCTCTTTTTTTCAACATAAAAACCTAAACACAAAATGTCAAGTCAATAAGGAGTATTATTACAAAGATACTGTATAGTATTTGACGGTTTATAATACAAAACATTTTCTTTTATAATTCCTTAAATCAGGTTTCTATTCTCTTAAAAGTTGAATGTATAAAAAGTCTCCAGTTTGAAATCTAGTTCTTACGAAAAGGATGCTATCCAAAATTTGTCTATGTTTGTATTATTTTTTCTTGCAATTTGAGTTTTCTTTTTCTAAGAAGTACATTTTTTATTTCAATAACTCACGCACACCGGCATACGTACTCTACTAGGCTTAAACCCGAATAGTGACAGGTACTAATACAACCACTAAATAAATGATAAGATATATATTCGTCACAGATTGTACCATATATAACATCTTACTATCGTACACTACAAAATTTCATGAAAAGAGTGTACCATATTTTCAATCTTCTAAAAATTTAGTCGTACCTGCCTTCATTCATCTCTTTACTACAACTGTACAAAAACTCTAAACATAGGAGTTACTTAACATCATTTTGCGTTCTTGAAAATTATCATTACTGCTGTTGACTTAACAAAACAAAACAGATACCACATCATATCCCAACTTCAGTCTAAAACACACAAAATGCAATTTATTACCTTTTCAAACATATCGGAATAGGAACGATTGAAAGTACCCCTCGGCCTAATACTATAATCCGGCAAATGGTTCTGATCGTCGTTAGTTCCTTAACCTAACGTGTAAAAGGAGTGAATCAGGCGTATATATATGTCAAAACATAAACCAAACGAGAGAAATATGAAAGAAGAAGAGTATGCGTATTGATATTGGTGTTGGGATCAAAGCCATAGTAGAGATGTTAGTCATGCCGTCAGCATGAGCAATCGGACAGTGACGTTATGTCATGAAATCTTGTGGTGCCTACCGTGCCTTATATGAAAAACTATGCAACACGTAAAGACTATGATCAAAGACTTGTTTACCCAATGTCTTAAAGTAGCCACTTATTCAACCTGACTAGGAGGAGATCTAGTTTTAGCTATATGATCAGATTCATCTACAAGAGCACGCGTAGCAGCAACAGTACTGCTACTAGTGGCTCCCACCTCTTATCGGTTTATGACATAACTCCTCGATCCTCATAAGTCATATATATATAGCCGATTAACTTGTTATTACTTTTTTTTGGGTGATAATTAGGCGTATAAAGAGGTCCAGACTACTCTTTTTCCGGATATGTAAATGAGCCTAAAAGAATGGATGTCCAAGCCAACTTGTTATTTCACGTAACACATATAGTGACATAAACTTGAAACGTATTGTGTCCCAAATCCGTCTACTTACCACTCGACCACAAAACTCCGAACTAATACTTTCCTTTTTCCTTCAACCATATTTGAAACATTGATATTAAGAGGAGTTGTAAACAAACATTTCTTTCCTTTTGCTCCCATATGTGTTTATTCATTGGATCAACAATGATCTGATCTAAATAATCTTTCCGACAAAACTCACCTTTTTATTATATCTCTGCAAACTATCACAACCATAAATAAAGAGTTTTTATTCATTTCAATAATCACAGTTGTTTTTTGTTCACGTCTTTAAATCTATTATAAATTGAGTAAAACAGGAAAGAGGAATATATATTTTTCCTTTTAATAATTAATTTTTTAAATAACATTTAACACTCATATTAATTATTATTTAATAAAATAAGTAAAATTTGGAAACCAATTAAACTACGGAGGAAAGAAAGTTATCAAAAAGAAGAAGACAATCTGATCACTATTTAACTCATAAAAGAAAAGAGAAAAAAAAGTAATTTACTATAATTTAGCCAAGAAAATAAGTTCTAGATGAAAAAAATAAAAAAATCTCTCTCTCTCCCCGTTGACGGAGACCGGCTTGTGGTAGCTGTTTACATAATATACACAGCAATTATACGCATATACATACAAACACATGTAAGTATACATAAGTTTATAAACACATCTCTATGTCTCTGTGTCGATGCAGTGTCTCTTTGGTCAAATGATACCAATCTGAAACAAAGAAAAATCCAATCTTTATATATTTTATTTTTTTGCGTACACCTCTCGCCATCTCTCTTATTCCATAAAAGTCTTTCAACCCTTTTGCCTCTGAATTCTCCAAACTTCAACTTTCGAAAATCCGTTTCTTGGAGTTTTGATTTTTCTCTTAATCAAAGTTCGTTTCTTTCTCTCTCTCTCTCTCTCTCTTTGTATTGAGCTTAAAACATCAGATTCTTGTTTCTTTGCTCTGTTTATTGAACAGAGTGTGTTGAGGGGGTGTTTGAAGCTGATGGTGGAATTGGGTCTTGCTGGGGAATTGAGCTTGTGTTTGCTATGGATGAATTAGGGTTTCTACAGTGAAAAGTTTGATTCTTTTGTCTGTTTTTTCAAGAAACCCTCATGGGTTGCATAATCTCTAAGAAGAAGTCTCCGAAGAGAAACCATCATCATCATCATCATCATCATTCACAACGGAAAGAAGCATCGGAGAAGCGTTCTTCAAGGATCAATTCGTCTAGGATTGATGATTCGAGTCAGAGTAAAGTCGAGCAAGGAGATAGATCGAGTGCTAGAGACGCTAAAGTTCGGTTGGTGGAATCTGAGAAGTTCAGTTCGAGTAGGTTTTCTGAGAAGCATGCGGAGATTTCAGAGATTGGTGATACTGATGATGATGATGATGATGCTGATGATACTGAGCTGAAGAGAGAGCCTAGTGTTGTTGTTGTTCAACCAAAGGAGGATGCACAAGTGGCTGCAGGATGGCCTGCTTGGCTTGTCTCAGTTGCTGGTGACGCACTTGTGGGTTGGACTCCACGTCGTGCTAGTACCTTTGAGAAGCTGGAGAAAGTAAGCAAGTTTTGTGTTTTTTTTGTATTTGCCATTTTGGATTTTGATATGGGTTAATGATGAGCTCATGCTTCTTCTTTGTGTTGGGATGCAGATTGGTCAAGGTACGTATAGCAGTGTGTACAAAGCTCGTGATCTTGTTAATGACAAGATTGTTGCGCTTAAGAGAGTTCGGTTTGATCTTAGCGATTTAGAAAGTGTTAAGTTTATGGCTAGAGAGATCATTGTAATGAGAAGGCTTGATCATCCTAATGTACTTAAGTTAGAAGGCTTGATCACTGCCTCTGTCTCATCTTCTCTTTACTTGGTTTTCGAGTATATGGATCATGATCTCGTTGGACTTGCTTCGATACCTGGTATCAAGTTCTCTGAGCCTCAGGTACTAAGTTACTCACCACGCCTTTACATACTCCTCGCTACCACCTTTTTTCCTCAGTATATCAACTCTTGTTCTTGTGCTGTTTTAGGTTAAGTGTTATATGAAACAGCTTCTAAGCGGGCTTCATCATTGTCACAGTCGTGGTGTTCTGCATCGTGATATAAAGGGATCGAATCTACTGATTGATAGTAATGGAGTCTTGAAGATAGCAGATTTCGGTTTAGCAACGTTTTTCGACCCACAGAACCGTGTTCCATTAACTAGCCGTGTTGTGACTCTTTGGTATCGACCACCAGAGCTTCTTCTTGGAGCTTGTCATTACGGTGTTGGTGTTGATTTGTGGAGCACAGGCTGTATCTTAGGCGAACTTTATTCCGGGAAACCGATCCTGGCGGGGAAAACAGAGGTACATACATTGGTAAATCCATCTAGGACTTATCATCACGCAAGTTGACTTATAATATAAGTGTTTTCTAGGTGGAGCAACTGCATAAGATCTTCAAGCTGTGTGGTTCACCAACAGAAGATTACTGGAGGAAACTGAAGTTACCACCTTCAGCTGCGTTTAGACCTGCGCTTCCTTACGGACGACGTGTAGCACAGATGTTTAAGGACTTGCCTACGAATGTTCTTTCGCTTTTGGAGGCTTTACTATCCATAGATCCTGATCGGAGAGGCTCTGCAGCTAGAGCTCTTGAGAGTGAGGTGCTAGTTTAACTTTATGTTTTGGTGTGATTATTACTATTGTGATCATTTAAGCGTTTTGATTGATTAACACATAGTTATTGTGGAGCAGTACTTCAGAACAGAGCCGTTTGCTTGTGATCCATCTTCTCTACCAAAATATCCTCCAAGCAAAGAGATTGATGCTAAAATCCGAGATGATGCTAAGAGGCAACGACCCGCACAGGAGAAGCAAGACTCTCAGACAAGACGATCGCACGAGAGAAAGCTTATCCCCCCGGTAAAAGCTAATCCATCACTCACAGCGGCTATGGAGGTAACAGAGAGGCTTGATCTGCTATGGTTTGGTGTTGCCTCTGATCCATCAGAATATTAACTAAAAGAAAAAAAAAACTTGTTGGCCCAATACAGAATCCTTACCTAAGAACCTGTGTTCCGGGTAACTCGACAAGACAAATGCAGATTACAAAGGACATGACGAGCAACAATGCAACAAGTGGAAGAGCCTCTCACTCGGGTCCAATGATGAATAACCGGAATCACAGCCGGTTAACATTCGTGAAGGACAATGCAACCACTAGAATACCTTCAAGCAGAGCTAACTCGGGAGGACAAAGCGGTTCATGTGTAGACACAGTTGGCTTAGATCAACCCATCATGGATAAGCAACAGAAGAATTTGAGAGCATTCAACAGAGCTGACACTATGGATAATAGTAAGAGGCAAATCAAAATCCCAAATGACCCATCTTGGGTAAGTAAATCTCAGAGATTCTTGTTTCCTTTACTTTTGCAGACAAGAAACTGTCTTTTAGTTGACTTTGTGGTTAATACCTCTCTCTTATCTCTGTCTTTTTATTGCATAGCAGTATGATTCTGGGGATAACAAAATGTACATGTCGGGTCCATTGCTGGCTCAGCCAAGTAAAGTGGATCAGATGCTGGAAGAACACGACCGGCAGCTCCAGGAATTCACCAGACAGAAGGCAAAACAGTCCAGAAACTGAACCATACGTCTGAATGATATATACTTATATTACCGGAAATATGGACAAAAACAGAGAACCAGATTCGAGTCTTGTTGTATCAAAGAAGAGTCTGATGAGAGCTTTATATCTGGTTCTTAGATTTTGGGAAAAAAAAAATTTGTAATAGAGATTTTAAGATTGTTTGGCTTTTATAAAAAAAGCTCAGCTCTATAGTTGTGTATAACATTTATACAAACTCATCATAAGAGTTTGATCTTTGTGTACATACATGTATGTACATTTCTTCATATATTATAGAGATGTGTACATACATACACATATGTTATATATTTCTTACACAAGTTACATGTGCTTTTAAGGATTAATTTCACTTTATCATCGGATAACAAAGATTAAAGATTTAAAAGAAATTTATTTGGAGAATCAGAATGAATCAAATCTTTCTCATACACAGAAACTCTGTGTCAGAAGGTGTCCTAAGATTATTTTCTGATAATCATCATATTACTCCAAAGATATGATCTTTCACAAATTTGAGACTAACAAAGTTTTTTGAAATCTAATATTCAGATTCCATGGATTGTTTATGGGTTCATTCACTTGATCATCTGATAAAAGATATTTGAGGTTACTAAGATAGATTAGTTAAAGATTAGAAAGAAAAATCAATTGGAGAATCAGAATGAATCAAGATCTTTCTCATACACAGAAACTGTGTCAGAAGGTGTCCTAAGATATTTTTCTTGATTATCATCATATTACTCTAATATCTCATCTTTCACATATTAAATGTTTTTCTAAATTCAAAAACATAAAAGAAAAGGTATGAAGAATCAGAAAGAACGTAGCGAGTTGATAATTTTATCGATCAGTTGAATCAAAGAAACATCACACAATCGACAACTTTCATCATATTCTTCAGCCAAAATCGATTAGCATTAAAGTAATTTCGTGGAAAAAAAGGAACAAAGAATAAAAGAGAATAAATAATCTGAGCTTGAATTGAAGATTGGCTTTGAATTGAAGATTGGCTTCGTTATTTGGTGATGGAGCGGAAGATGAGGTATTTATAAGAGAAAGAAGAAGAAACCCTAAAATTCTGTTTGACTGAACTTAAACTCTGTTTGGACACAAGTACAGTTCAGGATTGATTAGTCAACTAAACTGGAATACTGTTTTTCTTTTTTGTCCTTCCTTTGTTACACGGTTACACCTACTTTGGGCCCATTTTTTTCCTCTTTTTTACTCTCGCTTTATCTTTAACAAAAAAAAGGAAGAAAATTTACTGTTTATTGCTTCATTCACTTATCATTAATTTTTTTCTTTTTTCTTTCACAAAAATTAAAATTTTTAAAACAAATAAATTAATTTATTATTAATACTAATAAATTTTTAAAATATAAGATAATATTGGAGATTTTTTTTTTGTTGAAAAAATTGGTTCATAGTTATTAAAAATTGTTTAGTATAAGAAACTAGTATATTTATAACTAAACATTAAGTGTTCTTACATTTATACGAAAAGAAAAATTTTAATTTTCAAAATGGAGAGACTAATTTTGAGAAAAAAATATTTTGTTTTGTAAAGAAAATCTTGAAAATTCAAAAACAGATATTTTCTTTTTTATATAAAATTTATGGTTTAAAGCAATATAAATTTGGATTCCATCCCTAGATATGATGTATTAATCAGTCGTTAATATTAGGTATAATTTTATTTTTCTAGCAATAACATTAATTTTTCTATATATAAATTAACATTAAAATTTTAAACATTAATTTTTCTATATATAAATTAATATTAAAATTTTAAATGTATTATTACAAATTTATAAACTAAACATGCATGATTTGAAATAGAATAAACATGCATGCATTAATTTTTTTTTGCGTCCAAATGAATTTGGTGTGGTCTTGAGAACCAAATAAAAATCATGTTAAATCTGCTGTGGTCAAGAATCGAACCCAGATGGCAGAACTCACAACTGTGAGTCCATTACCACCAGACCACGATTACATGGTTTTTGATGTGTTTTTTTCTAGCATTTTCAACCTAATTAATATTATCAGGTCTTTTTTGTGATTTCTAATCACTAAATATATTTTTAATCTTTTTTGGTTTTCTTTTTAACTCTATTTTTCCTTTTCCTTGGACAAACCATCTTCATTTTTTAGGATAAAATGTGAATAGATTATAGATTATCAAAGGAACAAATGTGATTTTACATGGCTCTATAACAGTAAGCTTCAACGGCTCAAAAAACAAAAGAGAAAAAAGGCAGGATGAAACTAGATACTTGCAGAAATTTGATGAGAGTTACACTAGGCATGAGTGAACCATCATCTATTTCTCATTCTGCTTTTTCATCATTTTTTATTCTTTCTTCTGCAGTATTAAGCCCAGGATGAAAATCCAACAGTATATTTCTCTTTTGATCTTTAGATTTGTAAACAACAGAGGAAGTGATCTCACATTTTTTATTAGGTTTAACGATCGTAATCTTTTACAGATGGGCTGAGAAAAATGGGCTTACTACATACGAGACAAAGCCCGATATATTGTAGTCTAATCAAACTAATCAGCGCGGTCGATTTATTATATTGCCTTAATTAACCTTTGACGACCCACAATAATTACAAAACTCTTCTTTACGCCCCCCACTATTATAAGTCAAAATGAAAATTAACCCTCCATGTTTCATTTCGATCACCCACCACCCCCGAAAGTCGAGAAATGACTCGGATTTACAAACAAAACAAAACCATTATTTTATTGCCCTGCCAACGAATTAAATCAGATGCAGCAATTATAAACTTTATATTATACACTCTTCTCAGTCAAATTGCCTAATGCAGGAAAAGGAAATACGATTTTATGGTTTTGAGTTCAATATATACGATTTGAGTCTCATTAAATAAAGAAAAGTTAAGGAAATTACAAAAAGGGTGCTGAATTTCACTTAAACTTACTTCTTCGACCTTTGATTTCTTTCATTCTCCTTTTTTGCCTCTCTCTCTCTTTGTTGTATATCGGCACCGAACCGAAGAAGAAGAAGAAACACAAACGCAGCAGAAGCAAAAGAGAAAGAGAGACGTAGAGAGAGAAAGAGAGAGAAAAGTTGGAAGCTTTTCGTTTGTATCGTGGAAGATCAGTGTCTCCTACAATGCCTGTGAAGAAGAGTTTCTCGGCGGCTGAGATTCCCGATGAGGAAGGGGAAGGTAAAGAAGACCAACCACTCGACCGATTTGGTCCTGAAGCTGAAGAGAACGAAGCAGAGGATCTACAAGAGAAGGTTGAGGATAAAGACGAAGGAGAAGAAGTAGTAGTGAAACGCCACGAAGCGGAGGAAGAAGAAGTTGTAGTAGACGAAGAAGAAGATAAGGAAGATGGTGATGAAGATGCAGAGGAGGAAGAAGAAGAACAAGAAGAGCAAGAAGAGGAAGACGAAGAAGAAGAAGAAGAAGAAGAGGAGGCAGATGAAGAAGAAGAAGAAGAAGAAGAAGATGATGAAGAAGACGAAGAAGGTAAAAGCTTGTTTTGGTACTCGTGGAAACGTTATCTCACGCTTCTTGTGTTATGTTGTGACTTGTGAGAGTGTGTTTTGTGTCATGTGATGGGATTTCGGTTGTCATTTTGTCAGATTCTAAGGAGAAAAGTCCATCTTCGACATCAGGAGACAAATCAGAGTAAACGATTCCTCTTCTTCTTCTTCCCATTCTTTCTTCTCCGTTCTGTTTTCTTGGTTTGTAACAGTTTCTGTTTTGATGGGTTTGTCTCAAACTCGTTTGAGGTTTTGGTTGTGGAACCCAGTACATGTGAATATTTTCTTTGCTTGATTTAGTAATCTTGATGATTCATCGTCTTAGCGCTTGCATGCTACTCCAAGATCCTTAAACTTTCTCAGCTCTTGTGGTTGAACAATGTAGTGTTTCTAGCTTGGTTTATAGGTTGGTCTTGAGAACGATTCAGCTTAAAAGTCTTTTGACTTTCTGTCAGTGTAGTAGCATCTAGAAGTTCGAGTTAGAATCAGCTTTACTTTGTGTTAAGATAGATTCTCTGTCTTTGTTGTTTAATTATGTCTGGACTTTTCATGCAGGTTTATGGACATTGATCTGGGGGAAATCCGGAAAGACGTCCAATGTCCGATATGCTTAGGTACTTAGTTTCCAAAACGAGTCAATCCTTTTCGGGAATGAAACTTATCCTAAAGCTCCAGTGCTGTTGCTTTCTTTTACTATGATTTGCAGAGAATATGTTTAAACTTAATCCTATTGAGGGAATTTTAGTTTAGTTGACATTTTAACACTGCCAACTTTCTCATAATCGTACTATTCCTACTTTTAAGCTTCACTAGTACAGTATGTTGATAGGAGTTTCTTGTATTTACCTTTTTTCCAGGAATTATAAAGAAAACAAGAACTGTGATGGAATGCTTGCACAGGTTCTGCAGGGAATGTATTGATAAGTCAATGAGATTGGGGTATGCCTTTAAAGTGTTCGGGTCTTAAATATAAATGTTTTTGGTTGCTTTTCTTTGCCACTTTCTAGTTACATGTTGATCATTCTCTTGGGAACCGCCACAGGTGTTGGCTTTTTTATAAAGCTTTGTTCTGAGTTTATTGCTATTGCAGGAACAACGAATGTCCTGCTTGCAGAAAACATTGTGCAAGCCGGCGTTCTCTTAGAGACGACCCGAAGTTTGATTCTCTTATTGCAGCTTTGTTCACAAATATTGATAGCTATGAGGAAGAGGTAAAGATTCAATAATATTTTTTTTTTTTTGCTTGTTTATTTCTGAGAGATTGTTGATGTTAAATGCTTTTCATGTCTTCTTCAGGAATTCGCTTTTCACGAAGATGACAAGGCTCGTAATAAGCAGGTTGAATACCAGAGGCAATCTGTGCTGTGGAGAATGTTATTTACCTTTTTTGTAACTTTTACCGGAGCTACTTTTTTTTACTGGGGTTATGGCTTTTGTGTAGATTCAAGCATCTATAGCTGAAATATCTCAAAGACAATCTGAGGCTCTTGTGAAAAGAAAATCTTCTGGTAAAGAGGCAGCAATTTTAATGCGATCACAGCGTAGTGGTAGTGGCTCCAGAAGGAGAAGGAACTGCAGAAACATGGAACAAAACGCAGGTGAAGGCCATGACGATGATAATAATGAAGATAATAACAACAACGGAGGAGGCAGAGATTCGTCTTCAGATGAGCGTGGTGCAGAAGTCCGGCTAAGAAAACGAAGAAAACGGTCTACAAGTCGTTCAACACAGCACCCTTCTTCTTCAGTTGCAAACAACAATGGTAACTGCGTAGATAACGAGACAGAAGTGTGTCGAGACAGCAGCAAAGGAATATCTCCCGGGCTTGTGTGGAATCCAGAGATACTTGCTTGGGGAAGAGGCGGTACAAGGAGTCACACAAGGCATGGGAATAATACACCAGGAGGTAGTAGTAAGACTGTGAGGAATGCTCGCGTGAATAGACTTGTCGAGTATCTACGCAGCAACGTAGATGGCGACAGTGTTGAGGTAGCAAATAAAAAAAGAGAGATGATTCTCTTTCTTCTTGATGACTTGAATTTCGGATTGCAGTTATCTTGGATTTTGATTAACTTTCTCTCTATCTCTTTGCAGGTGGATATTCATCTCAAGCTTGTCTCACTGGATACCAAATGTGTACCAGACTTACAACAGCCATATCTCTGTTGCAGACCCACTTTGCTTGTAAAACAGCTCCGTGAAGTGAGTACTTCTGTCTCTCTTAACATCAGGCTTGTCACAGTAGAAAGTAGTTAGTCTTCAATATTCACCTCATATATAGAAGGTTTGTAACATATATAGATGCGAAAGTTCTTTAGTGTAATTCAATAACAAAGATGATTCTCCATCACATTCTCGCTAAAATACTTGTGTTTTCTCAATGTTGAACAGTTTGTGGCACTTCAGATACGTTTAAAAACTGAAGAGGTTGAATTGTTGGTAACACGAGGATTAGGAGAAGATAAGGCGATAGAGAATCTTCCTGTAGTGACTTCAGCTTCAGCAGCAGCATCCAAAGATGAGATGAAAACTCTGGAAGACAAGGAAACATTGTCAGGGCTCAAAGTTGATTTCATCTCAAGCCATGAACAACATTTGNATATATATATATATATATATATATTCTGTTTTGATATTTACCTATTCAATATTATTATTCTAAGTATGATTCAACTTTCTGAAAATTTTCCCTTATTTCGTTTGTTCCTTTCAGATCATAGCTTACCGGAAAAAGCAAACCGAGTGAAGAAACTTGGGAGTCTGAAGGACGTGGATGCAAACAACGTATATATAAAGATGGATCAGGGCTTGTTTAGCCGCTTGCTAGATTCTATATCTCAGTTGGTTTTTGATTTTAGTAGTTAATCCTATGGAGGTTTACATTTCTGACGGTCTTTTTGTTTTTCGCTTACTCATTGTAGACGTTCCTTATTAGTATTACTTATAAGAGAAATCTTCTTTTTACTATATATATACCATTGAAAGTCTCACAAAAGCACAGGAAACTTTTACTACCAACACATTTTACAAGGAGTATAAGCTGTTTCTGCAATTCAAGCGTTCTTGAACAGTCTTTTTACTTTTTGTTGTATAAGCTATCTCATGTGAGTAGAAGAAGCCATCATTGTTCTCCTCTCGATTCTTCTGATCACTCTAAGCTTGGGTGACTTCGGTTTTGTCGTTTCCTTGTTTGACCTGTGTTTAATTGGCATGGAGTTTTTAATTTTGACTCGGTGTAAGGTAAAGAAAAAGCAAGAGCAGAGAAGAGGAAATGAATTCAAGATTTGGATTAGAACTTACCTCTGAGGTAAAAATGGGTTGTTGAAGTTTGGCACTGGTCTGGCTTGCGGAACCATTGTCCTTCTCATTTGTTTTAGAGCTCTCTCTTCCTCTACCTGACAAAGTGTAATGTAAAAAACATCAATAATCTTGGATATATATATGGCAGTAAATGAATCTATAGAAAATTATTTATACTATTATACCATTTTTGCGGCTTCAGTCTCTTCTCGGTATCTCTTGTACATTATCTCCTTCTCTTTGATCTTGGTACCAAAGAGAGCATATAACAAGTTAGTTGAGAAATCAAGAATTCTTCAACAAAACTTGCTTTTAATTGGCTGAAGCGGCTTAGATATAATATAAGCTTACTTTATGGTCAAAGTCTGCCCTTTCGATAGCCCTATGGTCCACATGGAGATTGAACTCTTGAATTTCTGTGAGAGGCTTTCGTACTTTCTCCGGAACAGGAATTGGATCTCTGAGTGTTGAGAATTCATACAAAATCATTGCGAGCTCTTCGGAAATGTAGAGGAAGCTGAAATGAAGTTCAGCTGATAAACAAAAACAGCAAAAGAACAGTTTACTTACTCTATAATCACTGGCTGTGCTCTGAAGACTCTTCTTTGGGCTTCTTCTCTCTCCATTCTCATCCTCTCTTCCATTTCTTTCCGCATTTCCTCTTCGTGCCTAGCTACACTCTCTAACTTGAACGGTTCTGGTTTTGTGCATTGCCTAGGCTCTGGTTTTGGTGGGAACTGAATTAGAAAGTGAACAATTCGTCAGACTTGTTCGCATTTGAAAACTGACTACAAAGTGGAAAGAAAGAAACTTTGGATGCATACCACGGGAAAGTCGGTTGTATAGGGATATGGAGTTGCTTTGGGAGTTCTGATCATTTCAGCCTCTATCTGCTTATGTATGACTTCTCTCACAAACTTCCTCTCTTTTTCAGCACCTCGTTCCTGGATTTAATCATATCAAACATCTCTCAGAAAAAATTCCTTATTGTCGCTACTTCTGAGAGTAAAGAGAGTGGTTTTTATTCGTAATGTTACTTACTTCTGTCCTGAGAAGGAAAGGGTTTGGTGTAGTGTTCCTTTGTAGAGGCTTTTCACGGCAAGATTCAGAGTTCAAAGAGAGCTGCCAAGGAACTGTTATGTTAAAGACACTGAATTTTTTAAAGAAACAGAATTTTAGGAGGAATTGTCAAAGTACCTTGTCGAATAGATCTATAACAGAATTAGGCCGTGAAATCCTGTCATCTGTCAGGAAATGGAACTCTTGAGGTATGGTGACATGCTGTTTTGTGTTGCAGAATATTCCCATCTCTCCTTTACTTTCGAATATCTGGAATGGTTGAGAGATAATTCGGAATTAGAGAGAGAGATAATTCGGAATTAGTGAGAGAGACGGATGAAGATAGAACTTAAAATGAAAGGTAACATGTTAAACCACTTCATTATGTTACCTTTTTATTCAAAGGTCTTGCCCTGAATCTTGGCACCTTCTTGAGCTCCTCTAGTTCAATTTCAGTAGAAGTTTTTGCTTTTATAGGACGAGCTCTCAGCATTGTTTGAAGCAAAGGGCTCTTTGGCTCAGTGAGATGAGGCCTCCAATCATTATGCTGTGGATCAAGAAAGCAGATTTGTCTCAGTTAGTGTTAGTCAGAACTCGAGAGACTTTTAAATGAGACAACAGGAAAAAACAAAAGCTCTATAAACCTTAGACATTTCCGTCGAGACTACTGAAGATGTCTCTGCATGCTGGCTTGCCCGTGCCATTGTTTCGAGGTGGAACTCCTGCAACAGTAAGAATTAAGCCACATCTCACTCAGAAATTTTTTTGGATCAGAGTGTTTGAATCTCCTCCAGATGAAATGGTCTGATCAGTGTAGGACTAATTAGTGTAGTTCACCTTAAATTGTGGAGGATACGGTGTACTTCTATGTGGTGCAGGCAAATCTGGAGCTGCTAAAATCTGTGTCAAATTGAGAAGAAGTGCATTATTAGTTTCAGGCTTTATCATTTCTCTGTTGTTTAAACTACAGATAGTAAGTAGTTACTGAAGAGAGAGAGATTGAGAGTGAAATTCGTTTACAGTTACCTTCTTATTCAAAGGTCGTGCTTTAAACTTAGGCATCTTTGCCAGCATCTCTTCCTCAAGCTCTGAAGTGCTTTTAACTCTCACAGGACGAGTTCGCTGAGATGTCGCAAACTCTGGTTCATTCAGCCTTGTCTGTGTCATCGGCCTAGATTGGCTCTGGACGTGAGGCTCCCTAGTACTTGTTTGGAACTTGTTCATCAATTCAGCAGTTGATACAAATGGAGTAATTTGCTCCCGGATATAAACCTTAAAAAGTGAATAAGCAAGAGTTAAAAACAACTTTTCTAGGTTTTGATCACATCATCTTTGAAACACAAATGCACCTTTCTGTTCTCTGTCCTGGTTTTCTTAGTAACAGAAGGGCATAAGCTGAAACTCGTGTTAACAAGATCTTGTTTCGTCTTGTGAGGCAAAGTCGTCGGTTTTGGATTGAGAATCTAGTGAAATCAACGTTCAGTTAAAACACACAGCAGTGAGATAGTGTGAAAAACTACTTGTAGCGTAAGTTGACTCACCTGTCTGGATTTACCTCCATCAAGCTTTTGCCTTTTGATGGCTTGATTTTCCTGAACCAGATTGGAAGTTGCAGCTATTTTCGTTTCCCTACAACGAGAGGAGTCATCAACACAATAACATCTATCAATCAAGATTCAAGAGCGTGAAAACCAAATGATTAACAATGAAAGCTTTACCACTTTATGGTTTTCTGATTACCGCCTCTGGCTTGTGACTGTTTTCTCTGCATCAGCACAGACCGATTCTTCGTAGAATTTAGTAGCTTCTTAGTGTTAGTCACTATAGATACTTCAGTTTGTGATGGAGGAATGTTCTCTTTGTTATCTAACTGCTCAGTAACATCGTCGAGTATACTATTTTCATGGAGAAAATGTGTGTTACTCACTCACTCACTCATCACTTAACATCAATATATAACAATCTCTCGAATCAGTAAATAACCTGTCGTTCTCTTGAGTATCTATGGTATCGTTGTCATTCTCGTTCTTATATGATGCTTTCAATAAGCACTCTCCTTCTTTCTTAGTCAAGTTCGAGAGAATATGTTCAACAGATGATTCTTGAACCTAGAGAGAGAGAGAGAGGGAAAGCAAAACTTAAGTTGATTTCAAGCAAAGAAATAAATCACGAAACATCTCTAACTAGCATGAGAAACATCTCTAACTAATTTTATGAGCATTGTTGTGCGTGAATATATATGGCTTTAGAAAATTCTGCATTATGTTGAAACAACAAATATATTTATATTTGATGCAATTTTGTTTTGGTAGATTCTAATGCTAAACACTATCATCATCATCTGGAGAAAAACTTGCAGGAGTATGTAGTTTACAATCTTTATAATACATAAAAATTCATTTTTCTGCATTAACAACAACTTTTAGATCTTTGGTAAAAAAAAAAAATGTTAATAGAATCAATAAAAGTAGTTGTCTATCCGATGGAAATAGATTTTTGTTGCTATTACAGGTGAAATTTTGGTTCAAACCAAATTTTAAAATCTGCAAAAAATAGGAAAATAGAAAAATAAAAAAGTTTATTCATTTGTAAAACCTTTTTTTGTATAAAAATCAATAGTAGAAAAAATATTTATTAATTTCTTTTACGGTGTTTAGAACTCGCATTCTAATTCTACGAAAAAAATATAGAAAAATTTGCTACTGCACTAAGAGAATATGAGTTTCACATGTAATACAATTTTTCCATAGTGAAATTTTGCTACTGCACTAAGAGAATCATTAAGAAATTCTGAACAAAATATAATTACAAGGTAATCCCCTAAAAACCAAAAAAAATAAAACACTATTTTAATTATAGTTACAAGGGTTCAATTGGAATTATTAATATAAGTGATATTGGAACAATTTTTAATGAATTAATGAGGAATGTATGTTAAGACATTATTGTTTTTTATTTGTTTTAGTTTAGCAATTTTTCCTATATTGTTTTTAGTAGCATTTCTAATAGTTGTGCTTTAAGCCAAAACAACATATATATATAAAAAAAAAATCATGTTATAGGAACAATTTTGTTATCTTACTATTGTAAATTTCTAGTAAAACAATATATGTTTAACAGTAATTCATTTTTATATTGTTTCATCTTTTTTTTTTGCTACCATTGTAAATATCATTAAAACGAGTAAATATCATTAAAATAAAAATGGATCTTCAGAAAGAAAATCCAACAGTCTATTATACTTCGACAAAAAAAATTAAAACGAAGGGGAACGCTTATTATAAACAACAACATAGTTTATCTAATCCACAAAGACAAATTTGTGGAGCTTTCTAACCGATTCCTTCGACCATATATGATATTCTTGATTTCTTTATCAATGAGCTTGAAGATGACCGTCGGCGGGATGAAGGTCTGGTTGTGCAGAACACTGTTTCTCTGTTTTTAGAGATGAAAGATCATCGCAAAATACACAAATTTCCTCAGAAGCGTAGGTGTAATAACCATATAATCTTTAGTCCAAAAAAGAACCTCATGCCATGAAAAGAACATTTGTTGGGATGAACTAAGTCTATTGGAAACGATTTTCCATACCTCAGAGCTGTACTCGCAGCTTAACAAAAAAAGTGATCTCTTATTTCATCCCTAATCGAGGAAAGACATCAAGATTTTGGAATTTGCATACCCTAAGAAGCCAAACACACTCTGGTAGGCAATATGTCTGCATTTGCAATCCAAGTAGTGAAACTATGCTTCGGAACCAAGCTTTTGAACCAGATAAGAGAAGCCCATGACTGAATTAGAGCTCTATGTCTTAAATTCTCCCAAGTTTTGGATGAGGAGTAGCCATTTGTGCTGGTACCATCGATACACCAATCAAACTCATCATCCAACAAACTCGTCACAGGAAGAGCGACAATAGTAAGGTGGATTTGAAGATTTAAAGCTTCCTGGGATTTTAGATTTGCCATGATCCAACCATCCTCATTACAAACATCATCAACAAAAGCATGAAGAGGAACTCTCAGCAGACATGGATCCCTTGGACCTAAATAGCTAAGAGGAGGACCAAACGGAGATAAAAAAAGTCTGTACATATTAATTATTGAGGTTTAGAGCCCTTGCCCCTAATTCTTTAGTACCAGATTGATGCTTATCCGATAGCTTTTGAAGAACCTTTTCCTGCTCTTTAATATGACCATCTTCCTCATCTCAGTCCGAAGAATCAATATCAGAAGAATCAGCTTCTGACTCAGAAGTGACAGACCTGCGAGCACTTTGAATAACAATACACGATGGTTTGACAGTTGAAACAATCTGAGGAGGTAATACAGCCTCGGAAACTGAGGTTGCTCGGTAGGATGATGGATTGACTGATCCGGCCGTACAGCTCCTGATTTAGCCCGGTAGAAAGGTGGAATGGAACAAAGTGATCGGATGGATCCTGGTTGCTGGCCGTAAGGCTCTTTCAACTCGGACAATGGTAGATGTGTGAAGAGGATGGGCATGAGGGTCATCACAAGTCCGATGGTAAGGATTTGATACAGACAAAATGACAAGAATTCCCAAAATTTTAAAGTTTGCACAAGGCATGTTTTCTTTAAAAGAAAAGTTCGTTTTAAAAAAAAGAAAAGTTCGATTTCTTTATTTATCAAGGGGTAAAATACACAACTGCTCATGAGGGCTTTATAAAGAGAGCTAATGCAGTTTTTCCCTTCAAGGGAATTTTGAAACAAATTACATCGATTACAAAATTCAATCTAAAGAAAAATGGCTAACAATTTACCTTTAACTTATTCTAAAAAGGAAACAAACAAAAAACAAAGAAAATCACAAGTCAAAGATAAGGAAATCATTAGTCAAAGAAAATAAATCAAATGAGAAATCAGTCTTACCCTGGCTGATTTTGTGGTTGGATGATTTGGTGTAGGGCTGGGCATTCGGATATTCGGGTCGGTTCCAGATCCGAAAAGTTCGGTTCCGGGTCTTTCGGTTCTACAAATTTAGGATCCA
>OVBI01002591.1:0-18655 GCA_900406495.1 Sisymbrium altissimum | reverse complement strand
CCCTCCCCCTTTTTTTCCTTTATATATATATATATATAAAAAACTGTAGGCTCCAAATCTGATCATAAACTCGCATGTGTATATAGGTGAGAGCCTGTCAGTTTGCCATACTTAAACAACCATTAGTGACCACAGATGCCAAGAGAGTTCCTTGGTGCCTTATGTCAATATGTTTTGTTCTTGAGTATTGCACATGATTCTTGGAAATGTCAACGGCACTTTTATTGTCACAATACAGTAAGAGTGGTCCAGACTCCATTTCATAATCAGCTGACATTTACTTCATCCAGAGGAGTTGAGTACAGCAGCTTCCCATTGTAATATACTCGGCTTTAGCAGTGGACAACGATACTGAATTTTGCTTTTTGCTGAGCCAAGCTATAAGGTTGTTTCTAAGAAAGAAACATCCTCCACTGGTGCTCTTGCAATCATCTACACTCCCTGCCCAGTCAGCATCACAATATCCAGTAAGATGCTTGTTAGATCCTTTTGCATAGAAGATACCAAGATCTATAGTTCCTCTGACATATCTGATGATCTTCTTAACCGCCTGAAGATGTGACTGCTTAGGCTTGGCTTGATACCGAGCACATACTCCAACATTGGGGGCAAGATCAGGTTTGCTGGCTGTGAGGTACAGCAGGCTTCCTATAATTCTACGGTATAGCTTGACATCGACATCCTCCCCATCTGCATCCTTTATAAGTTTTGCTGTAGTACTCATAGGTGTCTTAGCTTCTTTACATTGATCCATCTTGAATTTCCTAACCAAGTATTTCACATACGTACTTTGAGAGATGAAGATTCCATCGTCGGATTGAGTGATTTGAATGTCAATGAAGTATTTCAGTTTCTCCACACATGCTCGTCTCAAACTCCCAAGACATGCTGCCAAAAAAGTCATCCACCATTTTCTGTGAGGTACCTCCAAAGATAATATCATCTACGTATATTTGAATGACCATGACTTCTGTATTTTGCTCCAAAGTGAAAAGAGTTTTGTCCACATTTCCTCTTTCATATCCTTTCTCAATCAAGAACTTGGTTAGTCTTTCATACCAGGTTCTAGGTGCTTACTTTAAGCCGTACAATGCCTTCTTCAGCTTGTAGACATGATCTTGGTGAACGGAGTCTTCAAAACCTTTTGGTTGAGCTTCATAAACTTCCTCACTTAGAAACCCATTTAGAAAGGCACTCTTAACATCCAGCTGGTAAACATTGAAGTTCAGAATGCATGCCATTCCCAGGAATACACGAATGGATTCCAGTCAAGCTACTGGAGCAAAGATTTCATCAAAGTCTATTCCTTCGATTTGTGAATAACCTTGTGCTACAAGACCTTGCCTTGTTGCGAACCACAGTCTTATTCTCATCTATCTTAATTTTAAAAATACACTTAGTGCCAACCACATTGACTCCTTCTGGCAGTTCGACAAACTCTCATACATTATTTCTCACAAACTGCTCCAATTCTTCTTCCATTGCGAGAATCCAGAATTCATCCTCATGAGCTTCGTTATGATTCCTTGGTTCAATTACTGAAACAAAGCAGGCAAATTGGACTATCTCTCTGTAGTTAACCTTGACACTTCTGGTTACTCTGTCCTCATATAGATTCCCAATGACATCAGAAATCGAGTGATTCTTATGAACTTGAAGTTCGTGGACAGCTGGAGCTTCACTCTTGTCATCTGAACTTTCAATCTTATCATTATTCTTGTCTGATTCAACGGCTTCTTGCTCATCTTCCACATTTATTATTTTCCAATTAAGAATTGATAAATCATTAAAAACAACATTGATAGACTCCATAATTTGTGTCGACCTTTTGTTGTATCCTCGAAATGTTGTACTACTTCCTGAATAACCCAGAAAGATACATTCATCGCACCTTGAGTCGAATTTACCAAGATGATCTTTATTATTTAGAATGCAGCAACGACAGCCAAAGATGTGAAAGTAGATAAGATTTGGTGTCTTCCCCTTCCAAACCTCATAGGATGTCTTAGTGGTTCCTTTTCTGAGATACACTCAGTTGTTTTCTGAGATACACTCAGTTCATTATGTAACACGTTGTATTCAAGGCTTCAGCCCAGAATTTTACTGGTACTCCACTTGCGTGTATCATAGCCCTTCCCATTTCCTCAAGTGTTCGGTTCTTTCTTTCAACAACACCATTTTATTGAGGAGTTCTTGGAGCTGAGTACTGATGTGCAATGCCTTGTTTCTCGCAAAAGGTCATCATGTTTCGTTTTGAAACTCTCTTCTATGGTCATTTCTAATCTTCTTGATTCCTCCCGTCTTATTTATCAATTGTAAAGCCCAAATTTTGAAGCTCTCTAGAGTATCTGATTTTTCTCGTATGAACCGAACCCATGTATATCTTGAGAAGTCATCAACCAACACAAAGACATATCATTTTCCTCCAAAACTTTCAGTTTGCATTGGCTCCATCAAATCCATATGAACAAGTTCCAAGATGAATTTTGATTGAACATCTGGTACCTTTTTGTGTTGCATTTTGGCCTGCTTTCCTTGATTGCATGGTCCGCATACAGCTCCTTCTTTTGACTTGAGTAATGGCAGTCCACAAACAAGTTCCTTGTTGGCTAAGTCTGTCATGTTTCTCACGTTCATGTGTCCAAGGCGTTGATGCCAAAGTTCAACATCCGCCTTAGCACTAAGATATTTTTCTGATCCTTCCCACGTGTAGCAGTTGTTGCCTAATTTGACTCCTCTTAACATGACCTGGTTGTTTTCATTCAGGGCCTTGCAGTCAGAATGTGTGAACAGCACAGATAGTCTCTCATCGCGCAGCTAACTTACACTGATTAGATTAGCAGTTAATCCTCTGACCAGATAGACATTCATGAGCTGAGGTAGTTATGAGTTTCTTGTCATGCATTTTCCTTCTATAGCCCCTGGACACCCATCACCAAAAGTTACCTTTCCTCCTTTGATTGACTTAATATTAGTCAAATTTTCTTGACACCCGGTCATATGTCTAGAACAGCCACTAACGAAATACCATGGTCCTCCGCTGATATTGTCAGAAGTGGTTATTGCCATTTTGCATACGAGCTCCACCTCTTTTTTTCTGCTCAGGATTGGGTAGAGGTCGGCTTTGTTGATCCAGCCTTGATACTTATCCTTATTCCACCAGAATTTTCCTTGTCTCCAGATTTTATCGAATCTTGACCAAAATTTGTAGCAAAAAGCTTTAATATGGCCAGCCTTTTTGCAGAAATAGCATTCCTTGACTGCTCGTGGTGTCACACCGTATCCTAGTCCATGTGTTGACTTCTTTTGGGTAGCCTGAGGTTGATTCTGACTTTCTTCAGTAGACACTTGTCTTTTTCTGCACTGTGTGTTCTCAGCCAAAACAAAGTTAACTGACTCCTTCTCTGATTCAGTTTTACCAGTATATCCCAGTCCCAGCAGCTGATCTTTTCAGTTCGTCCATAACTCAAAATTTTATCCAACTGTGTTGATCCGGTCAACATCCTGGTCTTCTTATGTTGTTGATCGAGTTCTGCTTAGAGACGTTCTGAAACTTTCTTCTCAGACAGGTATTTCAAGTTAGCATCGTCAACTCGTTTAGACAGCTCAAGCTTCTCCTCATAAGATTGACTGCTTCCTTGCCTAACTTTCTTTCTACTTCTAGTTCTTGACGAAGTGCATGAATCTCAGATTCTAAGGTGTTTCTTTCCTTAGTAAACCTTAGATTTTCTCTCCCAGTTTTCAGAAGTGCATCACATATTCCTTGGAGGTTTTCTTTGATGCCACCCACCTCATCTTATTCCTCAGAATCAGTATCCACCATTTCACTTTTTTTGTGTGATCTCCATGATCCCGATGAAAACAACAAAGTTATTGACTTCTCCTTCGTCATCAGATTCTTCTTCTAATGAACTTGCATCAATGCCTATCCGAGATTTTTCTCTTCTCTTCTTCTGATCATTTACACACTCCAGTTGAGTGTGATCATATTCCTTGGATGCAAAACACTTGATTTCTCTGCGCTTAACTGTTGGACAATCAGACTTGAAATGACCATATCCTTTGCATTCATGACATCATTCTTTTTGTCAGGTTTTTCTGTTTCTGAAAAACGTTTCATTTGAGTCATCTTTTTTGACCTTTGTCCTTGTTCAGATCTTCGTAGAACCCGATCAAATCTTCGAACAAGTAGACTCACTGGATCGTCATCAATACCTTCTTCAGCTTGAGACACTAAGGCAATGCTTTTTGTCTTCTTAACTCCATTAATTTCCATTTCATGTGCTTGAAGCATCCCCACAACTTCATCATAGCTGATTGTGTATGTGTTAAGAGACACGGCCATGGCTGCTTTGTAGGCCATGAATTTTGATGGAAGGCATCTCAGGAATTTCTCCACGAGCTTCTTCTCTTTATACCTCTTACCAAGGGTTAGAGCTTCTTGTGTAAGAGTACTGATCTTGGAGCTAAAATCTGAGATGGTTTCATGTTTCTCCATTTTGAGGCTTTTAAATCTGGTTGCGAGTAGATTTTTCCTTGAACTCTGAACTTTGGTCATTCCATCAAAATGGATCTGGAGTATATCCCACCCTTGTTTTGCTGATTCACAACCTTGAATTAATTCGAATTGCTTTCTTCCCAAGGTACTGTGTATAGTAGTTATTGCTCTTGAGTTATATTTTGATAGCTTGAGTTCCTCCTCTGTCCAAATCTCTTCAGGTTTGGTCAGAACTTCTCCTTCCTCTCCTTTGATTGTTGGTTCCACCCATCCTGATACAACCGCCTTCCAGGCAAGAACATCAATTCCCTTGATGACAGACTTCATACGTGCTTTCCAGAAACCATAGTTCCCGGTGTCGAGAATAACTTTCGAACTTGCTACAATATCTTGATAGGTCTCCATGTTATCTACAGAATATCACCTGTTTGAATGACACACATGTGTCTACTCTGATACCAAATGAAAATGCAGAATCTATCAAGAATAGAATGAGTGAGACACAAAAAGTTTCCGTATAAGAAATTTCACTAGAAATGTTTTTGGTAAACTTACAAGAATAGCAAAAACACTCACTCAACAAGTTGAGACAGACCTCAACTTGTTCCTAGTCTAGTCTAATATGTTCCAAGATCGTCCGATCAAAAAACCTCTTTACCCTCTAAGCCTAATTCTCCTAGAATCCTAACCCAGTGATAAAGCTCTCTCTATATTTTTCGGTGAAACACTTACAATGCAGTACGGCGTACATTTATACTCAATCGAACACCCTAAAAAGATTCACACAATCTTAGCAAATATCCCTTGAGAATCTCCTCTTAGATCTTCTCTTAGATTGTAATCACTCTTGATCTCATCCTAAATCCCATATTTAGATTATCTTGTCACATATCTGGTTGAAAGAATCTTTATCTGACCATGAATCTATCATATACCAATTTTCTAGAATTCAGCTTCTCATTGTCATGCTTGTTGAATGACACAGTTACTACTACAGCACAGCTTGCATCTTCAAAATATTCTTTATAACCTAACCAATGAAAGTGTTTTTAGAAAAAGAATAAGTGGTAATAAAATTTCTTTAAACCTTTTATAGTTTTTTTAGAGAAAAATAATTACGAGAATTTTTCTCTCTTTTTGCTTTTTTACATATTTTTTCATTATAATTTAAGAAACTACTTTTTCTTTTTATAATCATACTCTTAGATATTATAACAGAAAAACATTTAAAAAGTTTAAACAAATAAAACTTAATTTTGACATCTACACAAGCTTACACTAAACTTATTCACAGTTGCCCACACCACCATAATGTTAACAACTCTCAAACCAAGCCACGAGGGTCTAAACCCATAATAATGAAAATTAAAACAATAAAATTTAGTTAAGAAAAAAGAAAATCTCTTTTACTTCATCCCATCACCGTCCTTCCTCTGCAGCTGCATAGCTTCTACTCTCTCTAACTGAAGAACCACTAATCACATCCTCTTGTGTATTGCTTCTTGCTCCCCAGTTTCCATGCCTTGCTTCTGATCGAATCGTTGGTGCTCTCTCATTAGACCCAACTCTCATTTGGTCAATCTCGACCCTGTGATGCGCTGGATCGCTGCCTTCTTCTGCATTAGAACGCTGCTGTAGTTTCATAACATCTTCATCAATGTCCAGATCCTCTTCCACTTTTTGACGCCGTTCCTCCATAGTTTCTTCCTCTGCTTCTACTGGTCTTTCCCACGTGGTAGTCAATGAAATATTCCTTGGAGGTTCTTCTTTCGTGAACGCTCTAAAGTCGTTCCTCGAAGGCTTAACTTTCGAGCAAAATGTCTCAAGAAAATTGTTTGAGCAGCCACGGTTATAAACGTTGATTCTATTGTCTGATCTGTACCGGAAATTCTCATAGGTTGTCTGAACAGAATTAGAATATGAGGTATCAGATGAGACATAATTAAATTACTACAAAACCTTGAAAAGATCAGAAAACTAACCTGATTTGTGCTAATGAGGTACAAGTGGAACCCAGTAAGCCCTCCAACAAACCACAGGGAAATAAAGCAATATATCATCAGCATAACTGACCAAGGTGACTCTCGCATTGCCCTCCACACAGTACCTTGATTGTTATCCATTAGAACCTTGATGTATAAAGCCGACATCGAAAACACGTAGATACAGAGAACGGTTGCAGAGGAAACAAACATAAAGAAGTACCTATAGTTTCTCTGCCCATAACACATACAGAAACAAAATGTCAAGATGTATCAGCTTAACGGAAGCAAACTTGGAGGAAATTAAAACAATCAACAGTTTTGTCAAAAACAGATAAACAAAATCTTCAGCCCACATAAAAAGTTATGCATTACCACTCCAATACATTGGCCAACCCAAGGGCAATGATGATCAAAATGCTCAACACAGTTGTTGCAAATAGAGCAATGGGAGCAACGAGGAGGCCGATAAAGCATGCACGTATCGCAATATTTAACTCTAACGGAAACGCCATAAACCATGACTTCTTTCGTCCGAGGCATTTGAACAGTTTCTCTTCCATCACTAGACACAGTTGCCTCATAGCATAGTTCTTCCTCTGGCGGATGCGAGTTTCTTGGAACGATTCCAGGATCTCGCGCAGAAGTAAGGAAGAGCAGGATCAGTACCTATCAAAGCCAGTTGTATAANTAAAAATAAAAAAAAAAAAAAAAAAAAGCAAAAATCAACAAAGAACAATAAATCTACACATAAGGAAAAAAAGTTACAACATTCAACTTATAGCTTTTAACTTCACGTCTAAGTTAGAAGAAAGAACATAACATTGTAAAGATAAAATATAGAATTGCTACCATTATGTGATTAATTAGTGTTTTATAATATCCCAAGTTTAAAGATAAACAAGAAACACATGTAAACACGACAAGAAAATATGGAATATCAAATGGGCATTGAAGAAAACTTACAAAGACAGTAACTAGAATCGCTACCACTAAGATTGCATCACCCGCAGTGTTTGGTAAGAACTCACGGCGAAGATGTGTTGCAACAAACACAGAGAACAAACTAACTGGAGTTATGATGAGTAGGAAGGTAAAAGGAAGAGACCAAGCATCTGGCCCAAATATCAATCTCCCACCAAATAAAAACTTCTGCAATAACAGCAAATAAAACACGAGGATGATGACTGATCACGTCATGCAAGATAACAAGAGCCAGTGATAACAATAAGCTAACACAGTAAAAACGTTTCCATTAAGAAAACCCTAAAATAGAGATTACTTGAGAAAGCGAATCAAGAATCAGATTCTTTAATAAATATATATATAAACCTTACATTGCTTCCTTTCCAGGCTTCATAGACCCGTCTCGCCATGAGAATAAGCGAACGGATCAGAGACTAGTCACTACACTCTGACGAATTGGGAAGATCGTGAAAGTTTCTTGGATGATTCATTTCATTTTTCAGGACTTTTTTTAAGTGGTTAGAGAATGTTTACGGAGAAAACTGATGCAAACCCAGAATTTGGAACGAATCAAGGAGGAAAAAAAATAAGAGAAATTTGTAGACTTTTTTGTATTACGTTGGTGGTGTGATCGCTCTCTCTCTCTCTCTTACAAAAGGCGTTTTGTTTCTGGATTGTGTTTCTCCCGAGAAGAACATTATAGTTTTTGTTCCCCTTTTTCCTCTGTTTTTTTTGTCAATATATATATTTATTTCGATATGGCAATAAGCAAACAAAAAAAAAAAGAAAAACCAATTAAACCAAACAAACCGGAGTTCATCATAGTGAATCTGAATCGAAATTTTTTTGGTAAAGAATCTGAATCGAATTTTAAGGAGGGTGTGTTTAAGATTAATAAACAATTTAAAACAATGTTCTAAAACACTTTCCTCCTCAAGCAAGAGGAAAGAGGAAGAGGAAGAGAGTTATTTTCTTATGATAGTATAAATTAATAATAATTCGATTATATCTTTATAATTTAATTAAATTTGTTTTCTTGGTTTACTAGATTATTTTATAATTATTACTTTTTAAAAAAAATTTTGAAAGTTTTTTTAATGCAATGATATAATTTTACTTAACGAAAAATATATTTTATGTTCAACCAAAATTTGATTCTCTTATTGTTTTCTTTTTTTCAAAACCCTTACTATTGTTGAGTAACATTATCCATGATTATAAATAATTAATAAAGATAGATGAAAAATCTAAAAATAAGAACAATGAAAATAAAATGGTGGCTTCTAAATATAAACTGTAAATTTTTGATAAATTACTGAGAATTTTAGACCATAGTCATCACAATGTTCTCGGTAACAAAAGTATCACTGTCTCATAAGAAATGTAAAATAGTGATACGTGTACATGACAAAAACAATCCGATGATTTTCTGTCAAATCTCCTAACTATGTTTTGAGAATAATCTTCCATTGATATCTTAATTTCAATAAACAAAAGAATAATATATTCTTGGAAACTGCTTCCCGGCTTCACCTCGGTTATTGTACAATTTGCCGGCATACGATTACAAGAAAAGAAAGTCAAAAGTGAAGAGAGATGCCAAATAATAGATTTGTCGGAATGATAGTAAGAACTGTCTGAAGTAATAGTAAGAATAAAAAAAGGTGATCATTATTTTGGCAGCAAAAAAATTGACAACTTGATTTTGAAAGTAGTTTGTCAGAATGAAAGGATCGGGATTTTATCAAAAATAGAATTAGTTCTGATGAACAGGTGTTGTCGGAGAGTTAAAGGAAATCATTATTGGTATACTAACAGGACATGAGTTTTCTGATGCAGTTTGGTGTTGTCGGTAGGGTATGAGAAAAGATGATGGAACAACGTTGGAGTTCTAACTCTGTAAGAAACTAAATGACAAGAAACAAATGACACTGAATATGTCTCAGAGGGCTGCCGGAAAGTTATCTGATGGCAACGATATTTATTGTAGTAAGTTGGTAGATAAAGGTGAATTAGTGATGTTAGCAATCTGATATCGATCTATTAAGGGAAAGATGCAGTAGCAATTTTGAACATATTTTGTTTTGAGCTTTTCATATAGCCGAGAGAAGAAGAATTTTTTAAAATAATATATTCAGGAGAGAATTGCTAAATAAGAAACTTTCGCCTAACTTTCTCTTAATAAAAAACAATTACGGTGGGTAAGACATTTTTGGACCTCAATCAAGAAAGTTCTTCTTTTTTCTTCCGTTTATACCATTGACTAATTTATATTCAATTAGATTATAATACAATTCTAACTAAAAAATATAACTAATTAGTCACACTAACAAATGGATTTCTCAAAACATGAACTAATTGCACATGTTTTGAGGTAGATTTTATTGTTTTTTTTGTTTCACTAATTCCACAGGATTTTCTTCACTAATTGTTCTAGTATTGATTGTTGTAGATCTCCACCATCGATTAAAATAATCTTCCTCTAATTTCTCCATCATTGATTGTGTGTAGAGTTTATTTTAGATTATACCATATTCATTGAATATTTAAGAAAACTTTCAATTTCTTAATCGATATTATTTTGAAATAAGTATCAGATTTTCACATAAATAACAAAAAACAAATGAGGGTAAAACTATTTAAAAAAGCCATGGAAGCGGCATATTAGGATTAGCAAAGTTTCTGATTTTATGAAGAAGAATAAGGTAAAATGGTAACTTAGCATTAGGCATATTAGTGTTAGCATATGTTAGCGTATATACAGTAACTCGTACACACATCCATATTGTTATACATTAGGAATGTCTGTCTACCACCTCGTATGTTCACATATTTATATGTATGTGGACATCCACATTAGTATAATATCCACTGGCATTAGAAGACCGACTAACATCACCTTCCTCATATCAATATCATTTATATGTTGGAGTATATATATAAAATCACTTGTATGTACATTCACATTGTTCAACATTATGTATATTTGTCCACCATTTTGTATGCTTGGTTTTTTATAGATTTCATTTTCATAGATATCTATGGATATCCACACTACTATCACCTTCCTCGTATCAATATCACTCATATATTAATGTACATACATAATGTCACTCATACGTACATCCACATTATTCATCATTAGGCATGTCTGTCCACCAACTCATATACTCACATATTTTCATATTTGTGAATATTCACACTACTATAATATATACTAACATTAGATGATTGAATAACATCCACTAACTGCATTGCAAATGACATGTCTACAAAAAAATATACCAACATGGTCATCAGGTACGATATGTAAAGTCCTTTAATGTGTGTGTACATATATTAGCCTAAACCTAGCATATATTCCATTAATGTGTTCGTACAACCACATAGTTTTCTACTCGTGTATATCCAATCACCTATCTGATTTCTCATTATTCTTTGTCCTCTCGTGAGACCACCATTTATCAATCATGATAATCCAATTATCCACTCAAATGCTTGCTTACATGCATACATCAATAAGATTTTTTACATATGCATGTCTATCCACCAGTTTATATTCCATATATCCATGTGTATGGACATCCACACCTACTTTACATAACTCGTATCAATATTACTCATATGTTGGTGTACGTGAACAAATTCTGGCATGTATATGTACGTCCACACTTATATCATCTTGCTCATATAAATTTTTTTACTTCAATTTTCAAATTTACGAGGTGAATTCAGATACGTCCAAGCATCCACTCACATACTTCTATGCATGTATATATCCACACATCAACCAGGTTTCGTTGCAACTCACCAGTCATCATCTTCTTCATATCATTTTCATCATGATACATATACTTTCATGTCATTTCACCATAGGAAAATAAGCATTTCGTGGCAAAATATTAAGTCACAATAATAATTTTTTTCGTAACAATATAAATATTGTGACAAATTGGTGACTAAATGTTAATGGTTATAGTATCGTCATCACAAATATTTATCTGTAACAAATATGTCACAGTTTTTATGACAAATATATACAGTAACTATTTTGTAATAAATAATGATGGTACGAAAAAGTAACACCAATTTACAAATACTGACTAACAAAATTGTCTCAAATTATCGTAGTTTATAACATATATTTTATCCTAAATTAGCCACTCTATAACCAATAAATAATTATAAAATATTGTAATAAGACGAAAAAATCGTCATCTGTTCATCAGAATTATATACGTAAAAAATTGTTTCAAACTGTTATAATTTGTAAGTATTATAAAGTCCCAAGATCGTCAAATTGTAGTTTTAGTCATTTTCGCCATATCGACCACCACCACTAATGCAATAATCATGATCCCGGTTCTTCTAATTTCATTAAAACCTTCGGTTGACAAAATCAAATATGAACAGTACAAATTATGTAAAAAATTTGCACTTTTTTTAATAGAAAAAAAAAATGAATAAGAATAGAAATGCTTTAGAATTGAAAAAAAAAAAAAAAAAATTTCTTACTCCTGCTTTCATTGCTTTGCATGTTGAGGCCTCCTTTAATTTTTAAGACTTTCACTGACAAAAATCCCCGCAATGAGACGACGATATGAGATTTCTATATATAGGAAAATAGTTTGCTATTACAATCAATTTTACACAATGTATTATGCATCAAAATGTAAATCTGTGTAGAGAAAAAGTATACCAAATCTCTTAAAACCTTTCAAATTTATTATTATCAATCCAAAAACAATTTTGGTTCATTAAGCAGCATCAAACTTATTTTCCATCCAGGATAATCTACAATACAAACATCACAAATGATTTAAACAAATAGACATCCAGAAGTCACAACCAAAAAAACCAAAAAATCAAGATCAACGAGTAATATAATAAAGAGAGAGACAAACATGTTCAGAAAATGGTAACATAATGTAAGTTACGAAGACATGTTCTTTTCGAAACAAAACATATAAAAATCCTTTTTCCTTGTGCGAACGAATAGAGGAATCAAAAGTCATGACCTGAAATATATGTAAGTTGAGACTGATAACGGAGATTCCAAGTGTTAACTGTCATCAACTCCCACGAGGAATCGGCAACGGGCTTTGAAAAATAACTGAATTGAGATGTCATCGAGAAAATCAGACAAATTATTCTTAGAACTCCTGAAAGTAATACGCATAGTTTGGGTCCAGTTTCAATAATAAGTTTATGAGAAGAGAAATGAAAAAGAAGAAACGTGGGATATAGGTGGTGGAGGCGTGAAGTATAAAATAATGAAAATAGGGTTTTTAGTTTTAGTTATTATTAAAGCACTAATTGCTATGATTTATTTTGGTAGTTATATGTGATATACACTAAATATTTAACTGAGAATAAGTATTCAGTTAGCAATTAAAATTTAGCTGGGAATTACTTCCTTTTTTAGAATTAATATTTTATAGCCGAAATTTTTTATTTTTAAAAAGCTAAGAAATCATTTGTAATTGTAACTAGTGAATAGTTTTTCATTCTTATTTTGATAAAGAGATAAATGAAATCTCCATTCAATTATGATAACTTTTTATTCAACTACATGACCATCAAGTTTCTAATTAATATTTTATAGTAAAATATAATAATTGTTGATATAATAAACTTTTGTTATTAATTTTATTATCTTTAATAGTTAGAATATCATATTTGAATACAATAACAAACAAACAAAATGTAACCAGCGCGTGTTGGCTTAGTGGTAAAAAAAGTGTCAGTAACTTTCCACCATTTGGATTCGATTCGTGTTGGTCACCAAAGATTTAATATGGCTCTTGTGCCTCATGAATCGTCGATACCGCTTTGGATTGGTCTCTCGGAATTCAGATACATTGGTAAGCTTCGGTCCATCGGATCGAACTACAAAATTGGTCGATAAAAGTTCGGATCGACTCTTCAAAGACTAGATACCTGGTTAAATCAAAAAAAAAATAAACAAACAAACAAAATGTATGCATAATTTTGAAAAATTAACATATCACACAATATGTGTTTGGGATTGCGGTAGAAGTAGTTAGGTAATCGGTTAGGATCTAGTGAGTTATATAACAAAAAAATTAACGATTGATTGGAAATTAACTGGGAATTAATGTTGAATAGTTTTATTTTTGGATCAATGTATATATATTAGAGATTTTCAGAAAGCATACTAATGAACAACTGAGATCTAGCAAAAACTGGAATAATTATTTATTAAATCTCTAGTTCGATGATAATCTCTAGTTCGATGATAATCGAGTAATTTAATTTCTTTTTTAAATGATACGACATTATTATAATTCTCTCGTTCTCCTAAAAAAGCTTTTAAGATTTTTTTGCAACTTATTATAGCCATCATCTATTGTATTCACACACTAAGTATCATTCACACACTAAGTATCATTCACACACTAAGTGCCTTCATTGGTAAAAGTTTTATCAAAAATACTTTAATATGAAAAACTCTCTATATTCAGTGAGAGAATAAAATATATTCGAGTAAAGGTGAAGGTTATTAAGTGGTGTTATGTTGACTAATGTTGAGATTCCTCTCGTAAATGAAGAGGATGAGTTTCTAGAACAGGTTTTTGAAGATGACAGAAATAGCGACAGTGGAAGAGAATTTAGAAGTGATTATGATTTATTGTCATCAGATTATTCAGCTAATTCGTATGATATAATACCATAAATAACGTAACCTGTTTAATATACACACAACATCTTAAATAAGAATATACATCTTATTTGCAGTAGATAAAGCCCCCAACCTTACCTGAGATCGGAGAATCAGTCGTTGGAATTGAAAGTTTGAAATCCTAATTTGTCTCCAAATCGATTAAAATTATCATTTTTTACCACTTATACACATAAAATATAAAACCAAATTTCAATTTGTTACAAAATAGTTGTGTTTTGGATGAAAATGTACAAAATTAATTATTTGGACCATTATTGGGCCAATTCGACTTGAAATACAATTGTTACCCATGTCAAGACCCCGTCCAAAATCGTCAATCTCGAGATTAGGTCAAGTAATTGAGATCTTAACATATTCATCGGAACATCGGCGGCATGTCCTAATCCTGTTCCGATGAAAGTTTCAAAATTTATCGGAAAATTGTTGGTAAGAGAATGATGAATGAGGCTGTCAAACTCTCCAATCTAATTAACTTACACTCGCAACATGTGGTACTTAACCAGACCATTGACGTCTTCCCGTTAAGTATTTACTAGATTTGTCAGTTTTTTTCTTGATTATTTTTCATATCTTTACCGCCAATTCTTTTAAAAAATTTTAAAATCTTCACAAAACATTAATTTTCTGGTTTCCGAGATGATTACATTAAACATCGTCTCTTTGTGGAACTTATTATATATAGAAGAGTCGATTTTTGCATGTTTCTTTGTGAACCATCTTATCTCTCCAGCAAAGGTAATTTCCTTTTTTTCCTTTCAATTAGTGTTCATAGTAATTGTCAGATTTTAGCTTCTTTTTTTATTAAATGGTTTGTTATACATTTATCTCCATGTTGTAACAATATTCTTCCCCTTTTTTTTTTTTAATCTAGACTGTGTTAGACTGTTTGAAATTTGCATAAATAATTCCACTAGTAGCATCATTAATCCAAATACAAACTCTACGTATTTCCTAATCCTCATCTTCTTTATTTTTCATAGCACAATTGTCCCAACCAGGAACATGGGATGGTTTCATGGAGCAAGGCAACTAATCTGGTGGCCAAATGGGATTCAACGACACCTAGTCTTCCAAGCCAACTCTTGGAGACAGAAGAAGCCATTCCAAACACACCCCGGATTCCACCGAATTCACAGCTGTTACCCATGTTTTTTTTGTTATGTTATATATAACAACTTCTATTTTAGTGCTAGTGTGTGAAATATGTTTTCTCTCATATTTAATATTCGATTTAAATAACTTGCTCTATTTTTTTTTTCGATCCATGTTGGATTGTAATATATGTTTGGTAATATAATATATGGATACTTTAGCAATCGCATATCTTCTTTATCTTTTATTTTTAATTTACTGTTTTTAATTTCAGCTTTATATTAATTTTTGTTTGCTACTACAAATTCTGATTTTTTCCTCTTTAATACATCGGTTAAGTATCGTTTCTTCCTGGCAATTGTCGATTACATACTGACGCTTTATCAACCACCTTCTACAGTTAACTTTCTTAGTCATATGTCGGTCTATTCCGTCATATTTTCTGACTAATGACCGGTTTATATCCCCAGTGACTATCCAACGATTGGTGGACAGACTTTGTAATCGTTCTTCCATCATTATACTCTGATCAATTACTGAAAACTTTCACCAACATTATCCTGCTTACACTCTGACTTGGTTCCGACAACCATTTTTATTATTCCCACTTTGGTTATTACCTGTAAAGTTATGACAATTATTACCGACTTTTTCCTGATAACATATCCTCATCTTTCTTATATCTTACATCATGGAAATGAAGTTGGAAATAACTGAAATTTTTTTTCTAACAAATAACCGATGCTATTCCGCCTCAGTAATTGCTGACGAATTTCCTTTGATAGGCCATTTCCAAGACGCAAACACTGACAACACTCATTTTCTCAGAAACTTGACGTCACTTGCATATCCTGATGATATCTCGACTTCAGGTGGACCTTGCTGTGCGTTCTTTCTTGTAGTGTACATAACCGGCAAATCTTTGTTGACTTTCCGTCCCCTTTCTGATAGAGAGTGAACATATAAATGTATTTATGGTTTCTGGAAATCTTCCACACTGTTTATTTGTTTTAACATAAAGTTTCTTTCAGTTCAGCCAAAAAGAAAGTATGAAAACTTAAGCGAAATGTATAACAAATTTAAGAAAAAAGTATAGGAACTAAAAGAAAGTATGAAACTAAGATTATAAGTAAGAAAGTAAAGTAAAGAGTAAGAGAATGCTGAGAATGGTGATTATTATTGGTCGACTATAGGTATGTGTACCCAAAAGAAGATGTTCTTCCAATGATTTGAAGCTCCATATATATACAATGGTTTTGCACTTATGTTTGTATAATAAAGGGAAGAACTGCCTCTTTATACAATGGTTACAGTTTTGGGGAATAAAAGTCTAACGGTCACAATTTTAATGACCTCGCGCTTTATTCCTTAACTTGCTTTTGGTCCTTTGCCACGAGCTCGTTCTTGTTGTGTTGCTTGAGTTCGTTGTCTGGTTTCAGGGCATTGTATGGTGTTTAACCTCTTTTATAACACCCGTCTCATCATCACCCGAGAACGGCATATCACGAACCCTAACTTACTCTACAAGTATCATCAATTTAATAAAATTCCTCTTTATTACTTATTTAACCAATAACTCCATTACATCTATAACCGAAATAAAATAAATAAAATAACTAATCAAAATAAAATATAAAAGTTATTAAAAAACATCCCAAAGCACCCGATCCATCAAACGTCCATCTACTCATCAATCTCACCTGAAAAGATAAAAGGAGGGGTGAGTAACGGGAGTCATTCAGTAAAGTATGAGATGGTATAACACAAAAAGCGCAGTTTCTATCATACCACTCCAAACCCGGAACAAGGACTAAATATGAATAAATACGGCGCCTAAAGCACCCAAAACTTTCACCAACATTATCCTGCTTACACTCTGACTTGGTTCCGACAACCATTTTTATTAGTCCCACGTTGGTTATTACCTGTAAAGTTATGACAATTATTACCGACTTTTTTCTGATAACATATCCTTATCTTTCTTATATCTTACGTCATGGAAATGAAGTTGGAAATTACTGAAATTTTTTTTCTGACAAATAACCGATGCTATTCCGCCTCAGTAATTGCTGACGAATTTCCTTTGATAGGCCATTTCCAAGACGCAAACACTGACAACACTCATTTTCTCAGAAACTCGACGTCACTTACATATCCTGATGATATCTCGACTTCAGGTGGACCTTGCTATGTGCGTTCTTTCTTGTAGTGTACATAACCGACAAATCTTTGTTGACTTTCCGTCCCCTTTCTGATAGAGAGTGAGCATATAAATGTATTTATGGTTTCTGGAAATCTTCCACACTGTTTATTTGTTTTAACATAAAGTTTCTTTCAGTTCAGCCAAAGAGAAAGTATGAAAACTTAAGCGAAATGTATAACAAATTTAAGGAAAAAGTATAGGAACTAAAAGAAAGTATGAAACTAAGATAATAAGTAAGAAAGTAAAATAAAGAGTAAGAGAATGCTGAGAATGGTGATTATTATTGGTCGACTATAGGTATGTGTACCCAAAAGAAGATGTTCTTCCAATGATTTGAAGCTCCATATATATACAATGGTTTTGCACTTATGTTTGTATAATAAAGGGAAGAACTGCCTCTTTATACATTGGTTACAGTTTTGAGGAATAAATGTCTAACGGTCACAATTTTAATGACCTCGCGCTTTATTTCTTAACTTGATTTTGGTCCTTTGCCACGAGCTCGTTCTTGTTGTATTGTTTGAGTTTGTTGTCTGGTTTCAGGGCATTGGATGGTGTTTGACCTCTTTTATAACACCCGTCTCATCGTCACCCGAGAACGGCATGTTACGAACCCTAACCTACTCCACAAGTCTCACCAATTTAATAAAATTCCTTTTTATTACTTATTTAACCAATAACTCCATTACATCTATAACCGAAATAAAATAAATAAAATAACTAATTAAAATAAAATATAAATGTTATAAATAAAACATTCCAAAGCACCCGATCGATCGAACGTCCATCTACACATCAATCTCACCTATAAAGATAAAAGGAGGGGTGAGTAACGGGAGTCATTCAGTGAGGTATAGGATGCTATAACACAAAAAAGCGCAGTTTCTATCATAGCACTTCAAACCCGGAACAAGGACTAAATATGAACAAACACGGCGCCTAAAGCACCCAAACAGCAACTAATACCCTGCTGATGGTGTAAGTGACCGATGGCACCCTCCCTCCTAGAGGTCTGCATTGAATCAGTGTCCAACGGCACTGCCCGGAGACGATTTATCGATCTCTGAAAGTACCGAACAGCTGATCGACTGAGCTGCCGGTACCGCCTCTCCCACAAAAAGAACAATACTCCCAAAGTCCAACTCACTACTCCATAACCTTTAACGTCTATCCAACTCATCTATTGTATATATATATATATATATATA
>OVBI01002590.1:0-18669 GCA_900406495.1 Sisymbrium altissimum | reverse complement strand
AATTCACTCTCTCTCTCTGAAAGATTTTAGTGAGAGAAGAGAGAGAGAGCCCCGAGGTTTTTTCCGCATTCTGTCTCACTGTAAATAGGAATATAATTATATATTTTCGGTGTGTAACAATTTCCGGGAAGAATATGGAAAAGTCTAATCTGACGCTTTCTGTAAGACTCCAAGATCCATACCAAATATTCAACATCGGTTCTGGAAAAGTATAAGTACATTAATAGAGATATAAAAGGAAATTAAATTTGACGTTGTGCCTGATAAAATATGGTTTTTTATTTAACTGATATATCATATAATTCGTGTTACCAGTTTAACGTGTTATCTAACTTGTCACACTCATTGTACAATATACCAAAAAAGGAAAAAAAACTACAATCACTGATATACACTATATGTTAAAACATATGCATGGGAAGTTAGAAAGTATATTAAACTTTTTTTTTGATACCCAGTATCCAGCCTACTATAATGATGAACCGATTATCCACTGGGTTTCCCCTTGTCGAGAGCGGGCTGGTGTGGCCCTCCTAACCCCGAAAGGATGCTCAACACTATGGTGGTCTGGGGGCCCGGAAAATGCCATGTTAAAGTCCCGTGGCCAAGTGGAATCGAACCCGAGTGGTGGGAGATTACTAGCACTCACTTTACCACTGGACTAAGACCACTTGGTTAAGTATATTGAACTTCTCTTGGTCAATTTCATACTTTTCTACCTATAAGATAAACATCATGTCGACTTCGGTTTAAATATCTACATTTGAAAATTATGCTTGAGAAAAACAACTTGACCACAAGAATACCACACTAAGAACATTGTTTCATAAAAATATAATAATAAGATGAAGAAAAAAACAAAGAAGCTGTGGAATAAAAACCTTTTCCAATAATGTATATAAGTCAATTGAAGCTTTACATAAAAAACCAGATCAATTATTTTTTTTGGGTATAATTAAAGAACACAACATTAAATATGGCAAGTTCTCGAATAATTTCGATCCTCTTCTTGGTCTACACAATAATCTTATCGAGCAGCTTAATCAACTGCACAGGGAATAATAATTTGGTAACAAACCAAACTGCTTTGTTCGTGTTCGGAGATTCTGTGTTCGATGCCGGAAACAACAACTACTTCGATACTACAACCCGATCTAATTTCTGGCCATACGGTCGAACCACCTTCAGATTCCCCACCGGAAGAGTCTCGGATGGTCGTGTGATTCCCGATTTCATCGGTAACAAAAATGTTTTTTTTCCTCTTGTATATAAAAACTTTTGTTTATTTATTTTCACACAAATTTTAACACTTTCTTTTGGTTTAATTTTTTTATATTATTAACATTTTACTTTTAACTGGTCGGTAACATGACAGCTGAGAACGCATGGTTACCGTTGATCCCACCAAATCTACAACCAAGCAACGGTAACAATCAATTTACCTATGGAGTTAATTTTGCTTCTGCCGGTGCCGGAGCTTTGGCGGAATCCTTTCAAGGAACGGTAAATATCATCATTTTTTACTACTCGATCGATCCCTCTGTTTTAATATAAATATTTTTTTAAATGCGAATAATAAAAATATAATTAAGTATGTCAATATGTCTTTACGAAAACAATGAACTTTTGAAATTTCATTCTATTTCATGTTTTAAAATCAATTATTGGTTATGAATATATAAATTAGATCTTTATGATAAATAGTTATATACATTGAAAATTTAAAGCAATAATTATTTTTAAAAAGAAAAGAGAAATTGAGAAAGAGTAGACATTAAGATACATATAAAAATATTACTCCATCTATTTTCAAAAGATAAATGTTTTTTTAAAAAAGTTTTGTTTCAAAAATATATATTTTCAAAAAATTTCTATACATTTTTTGTTTATTATTAATGATAAATTGTAGATTTTTAAAATATGATTAGATATTTTGAATTACTATTGGTTTGAAGTTATTGAAAATTGTTAATGACAAAAATGATATTATCAAATTTTAGTATGCGTGAAAATAACAAAACTGTATTATTTAAAAAAAAAAGAGTAGTATTTACTTGATATAATTGGTTGACTAATTAACTCTTTCTCTGTCTTTTTTACTTTCTTTTCCTTCTTAATCGTTCAAGGTGATAAGTTTGGGAACACAGTTAAATAACTTTAAAGACGTCGAAAAGAGTTTGAGATCTGAGTTAGGAGACTCGGAGGCCAAGAAGATTTTCTCAAGAGCTGTTTATCTATTTCATATCGGAGCCAATGATTTATTTTATGGCTTACTTCAAAACTCTTCACTTTTCCAATCGAATTCCAAAGAAAAATTCGTTGACTTTGTTATTGGTAACACAACTACCGTAATTGAGGTAAGATTAAAAACGAAAACTGATCTTAAATTTATGAAATTTTAGACTAAAAATGTGAGATATATGTTATGTTTCTCAGGAAGTGTATAAAATGGGAGGGAGAAAGTTTGGAATCTTGAATGTAGGACCATACGATTGTGCACCACCCGCATTGCTCTTAGACAGAACAAACATAGGATCTTGTTACAAACCACTCACCGAGCTAATCGATTTACACAACAAGAAGTTTCCGGATGCTATAAGACGGATACAACGTGAACTATCCGGATTCAGATATGCCCTTCACGACTATCACACTTCTTTATTTGAAAGAATCAACAATCCTTCGGAATACGGTAGTTGAAAGTACATGGTGATTACATATATGTAAGATATTAACTTTCAGTAACTTTTTGAAAGTTTTTTTGTTTGTTTGTTTGTTTTTAAAGGGTTCAAGGAAGGAAATAAGGGATGTTGTGGAAGCGGACCATTTAGGGGAATCAATACTTGTGGAAACCGAATGGGACAGAGTTACGAGTTATGTGAAAACGTTACTGATTATTTGTTTTTCGATTCCTCTCATTTGACGGAGAAGGCTAATCAACAAATTGCAGAGCTGATCTGGAGCGGACTACCTAATGTCACTGGACCTTATAATGTCAAAGCTTTATTTGAACTTAATTAGAATTGGAGATGTATGTACTATATATCTTAAGAAAATAAGAATAATATAATATGTCTATGAAAATAAAGACGAGATTTGCTATATATCTTGTCCAATCTTTTAATAAGTTCAACTTTTTATTCCTTTTTAATAATGTTAAATGGCTAATGAGGTGGATTTATCCGTCCATAACATTTTAAAATGGAAATTGGAAGTAGGTCTTAGCTACTAATATATATTAATGTAAATATATACATGTGTATATTTCTATAAATCTTATTATAAATTAAGATATATATTATGTTATTATATAATAAATTTTGATTACTTAGTTCACAATGTAATCTAACAATTTTTCACTATATTTACATATTTCTTTATCAATCATAAATTAAAAATATATATCAAAATTATCATTAGTTTCATGTAAGATATATAAATAATAATATTATAAGTCTATTGTTTAGTTTATTAGATATGAATATATATAGTTTTAACATCAATCAATTAAAATATTAAGATTTATAAAATCACTATTTTATAAATATAAAATTTACGTATAATTTAAAAATAAAAGCTACCTCGGCGTATTAATGCCCAAATATTATTCTATTCTTAATTTGGCGATTAATTATGGAAACTGATTTTGCATTTTTTGTTTTAGTTTTCAGCTTCTGAATTCTTTCATCTTATATATATTAAAATTTTAAATCAAATGATCAATGTAATTAAATAATATAATATATTAATTATTGAGGAAATTTGGAGAAATGCCTTATCATGAGATTATAATTTGAAAACTATACCATTTTTTAATTCTTTTGAAAACTACACTTTTTTATAAATGAAATAACTAGATTAACCTAATTTAAAATTTTAATAAATTTAATATTTAAATTTTCTTCTAATAAAAATAAACATATAAAATAAATAATATATAATTAATATTTGTATATTTTATTTAAAATTACGAAATATATGAATTTAGTTATAATTTAATATCTTAAAATTTTCATTTTCAGATTTTCAACTTCTGATTTTTTAAAAATTTGTTGAATATTATAATCCTTTTATTATTATTTTTTTTTGTTTTTTAAGACAAGAAAACATGTAATAATTTTTAGCTAAGTTTTATTTAAATTTAATCCTTAAAAATTTCATAATTGATCAAAAGAGTTATTTAATTTTAAAAAAAACTTAATAATAAATATAATAAAAAGTTTTAGGTAAACTATTTATATAAAATTAGTAAAACAGATTTTTATTGGAGATAATTTTAAAATATCTCAAATGTTATCCAATTATATATTTTAGTATATTTAATAATTAATATATATTTTATCTTAATAATTTAATCAAAATATTATAATATTTTCGAATTTTTTAATTTTTTTTTATTAATATGTGAGTCAAAATAGTCTAATTACATATAAATAAGTGTATTTTTCAAAAAACAAATAAACAGTGTATTTTTCAAATTTCAAATCTTAAATAGAGTATTTTTCTAATTGTCCCTTAATTATTTTTATAAATAATAAAATCAAATTTTGATAAACATATACACAACGATATTTTTAAACGTATTTCAACTAATAAATGATAACATGCATAACAAAATCAAAGATAATGTTAAAAATTTTCTAATTTAAAAAACCTATATTATTACCTTGAAAAAATTGAAAATCTTAAAAATTAGATAGAGATATTTTGTAAATTTATAAAATAAAAATAATAATATAATCTATATATATTTATAGTGAAACGGTTAAATTTAGTTTTACAGTTTATACCATCAAAATATTTAAAGTACAACACGGATTAAAATAACTAATAACTCTGTTTTGATTATAAAAAAATTTAAAATAACTAATACAAAACAAATTAAATAAATTGTTTATCATATTTAAAGTTCCAAATATGTAATTATAATTATATGTAATTATAAATATATAATTATATTTCTCATAAAACATTAAAAAAATACATAATATAATCTAATTGATTTTAAGTTAAATGTCTTTATATTTAATTATGAACATAAAACAAAACAAAAACACTTATAAATAACAGGGGTAAAAAAGATGGGTATATTTATAAAATTTATCTAATATTACTAGAATAATATTATACAAAAATTTAAATTGAGTGCTGACATATATACATATAAAATAAATTAAATGGATGTACAGATTCCACCAATAGCATCAACGACGGCAAAATTAGCTCCACGTGAGACACTTATGTCCGGTTTAACTGCAGGCCAAATCTCAATCGGAATTCTTATGAATTGTTCCTGCATTTTTAATATTTAAGATTTTTCATATATTTATTTAGTATTTTAAGTATGTTGAAATGAATTAACTCTGTTCAATTCATCAAAACTCGAATATTTAATAACTCCACTCAACTCAATTCGTTTATAAATAAATTTAACATTAAAATAAATATAATAATTTAATATTTAAATTTATATTAAAAAATAAAATAATCAAAAAAATTAGAAAAAATTTCAGAGATCTAAATAAAAATGTCAAATCTAAATCTAAATAGAAAATGATAAAAAATCCCAAACCGAAATACAAAATTGAATTTTTGATAAAAAGATATTTATTATATATTTATATCTATAATATATTTTATTTTAAATTTATAAAAAAATATTTGTTCAAGAATTAGTTCGAAATTCATTATAACTCGTTTATTTAATTTATAATTCATTCAAACTCGTTCATTATATTAATTTTTTTAAATAAGTTTAAAGACACAATTCAAAAATATTAAAATTTCGAGTCGAATTGAGATAAGTTGTAAATTATTAGCTTATTTTAATATTACTATTTGGCGTATATTTTATACGGTCGTGTATATACACTTTACTATTTTTATGCTATAAGACTATATCAATTCGATGGAAGTAATCGGTCATTTGTGCGGTCATGCACGAAGATCTAACTTTGTTAAATATTTTAGAAACCAGTTTTAGAGTTATACAGAAAACAAAAACGTGAAAATTAGAGTTTAATTATTTTTCGCTTTTTTATTCCATCTAAAAATTATATTATATATATCATAAATTCATCATCATGAAGGGATAGCGATGCTTTTTGCCAGATTATTTTTTTCATAATCAATAAAGTCACTGAATATTCAACTACCAAGTTTTCAAATATATCTAAAATATGAAACCATTGACCAAATTTTTTTTTAAAAAAAAAAATATATATATATATATATATATATATATATGTTTGGGGAAAATCAAATCCAGGACAAATTAAGCCAATATACACTGTATCTTTCAATTTTTTATCACTGGACTACTACCGTAATATATAGTTTAAAACTAATTTAATACATAGCACAAAAGCACTAATTAAACTAGTGTGTCCCGCGAGGTTAATTTTCTAATATACAACTACGTACGCACATGACATTGAAGTGAGTAAACCGCACATGACATCGCTTTTTTTATTCCAACTAAAAATAAACTGTTTTTGGTGATAGCTAAGCTTTTTGCCAGATTATGATACCAATTCTATTGTATTCGACTATATTTTGAAAATACTCTTCCTTTCTCTTCGAACTTGACCGGTAAATCTGATTTTTCTGGTATCCAGTGAAAGACTATTTCTCCGTATATCACTCTTCGGATTTAATACTTAATCTCTACACTTGACCGGTATCTATGATGTTGGATATCATGCATGAAAACTCACAAAACCTTTCAGAGAGATAACATGCTCAGTATAAGTGAAGTTAGAAAACTGATCTACTCCAAGAAACCATGAACGAATTGTCTCCAGCATCGGAGCAAGTTGTTGTAAATGACGGTGTATTAAAAAAAAAAAAAAGGATAACACTTTGGATTCAGAAACGACAAAAAGGTCCAGAAAGTGGAGGTAAATTGAAAGAATTAAAAACAAACGTTCGGAAGTCTTTTTGACGTTGCGGCGACCAAACGTGATCAACGGTCCAATTTTTGCGGCACGAGGTTGTTTGCTTGTTATATTATATACTTTTCACAATTTGTTGCGGCACGAGTTGTTTTTTTTTTTATTCCAGATAGACAACAGAGCCCTCAGCCCAATAAACAGAGTCAAAACATAAAATGTACGTAAACCATAAAGAAACCATTTACACTAAGGTAGATAGCTCTCTAGATCAAATGAAATCTCTCAACCAAAATGGATCACAGCTTACAGAATCGGATTGTCGTCAATCCTTCATTTTTACACAATTTACGATAAGCGAAGCACCTTTGTTTGTTTCCGAACTTCCACTTCTCTCAAAGCATTCAGCAGCTCCGGTGATTGAGGACGAAAGGGTGGTCATAATTTAAACAATACGAATCTTCAACTACACTAAGGAGAAGCCATGCTGCGGGTTTTAAAATGATCCTATAGAGCTTATTTTTTGGTACGGAGATTCATAATACTNTTAGTTTTTTTTTTTTTTTTTTTTGTAAATATCTTTGCGTTTGATTTTGTAGTTTGGGAATTATATATGACTATCAACAAAGCCTATTCTGCACATTGCGTGTTTGTAACCAGTCAGTCCAGTTGTGTTTTTAAGTTGGGCAAAAGATGTATGCTAAACCCGAAATTTTGCAGAGACTCTCATGATAAATGGAGCTACTTCTCGGTTAATGGAGAACCGATTTGACTATTTGAGTATCACCAGCAGTGCCGGTTTTGAGCACGAACAAAGCAAAGGAAACTGAAGTTTCCGACCCTAGTTTTAATATGTATTATACCAATCTTTTTTTTTATAAAATTTTTAAGTAGTTCAATGGTATTTAACCCTTTCCATTTTAATTATAGGTGATGTGTTCTACATCTTCTTGGGGTAATTCTTTTTATATGTAATTTCTTAAAAGGTTATTATTTAATAAGCCTAATTTGGCTTCTAGCCTTTATACTTTCAGGACCGGCTCTGATCACGAGCGTAGAGAACGTACCTGTTGAAGTTGAAACATAAACTCTATCCAAAAGAGGAATGGTTTGTACTTCATCATCATAAGGTTAAGGTGAGAATTGATTCTGATCGTAGTCTCGTATGTTTATAGTCGTTTCGTGCCGAGTGCATGCATACTTACATTATATATACGCTATAATGCATAATGCATGCATACTTACNTATATATATATATATATATATATATATATATATATATATATATATGTATATGCGTATATTATGTTTCTGCGTTGTTCTATACATATATTGATATATATATATATATATATATATATAATATATCTATGGATACGTTTAGGTTGTTAAACTCATATGGAATGATGCGTGAATAATGCTTGTGGGTGTTTGGCTTGTGTATTCGCATATGTGATATGTTGTTTGGGGTAAGTTGTAGGCTTGAAACGGATTATGTGATCCTTAATTAGATCAGACAAAAAAAAAGGATTTTGTTTTAAATCGGCCACCAAACTTATTTATATGCACAACAAGAATATAACACATCAACAAACTTCTTGTTGTGCATATAAATAAGCAAATTAGCAATTAAGGATAGTTCACGATGTTTCTTGATGTTTTCATGTATTAGTAGCAAATTAAGGATACATCACAACAAGAAGTTTCTTGATGTTTTCATGTATTAGCAAATTGAAGTTCCCAATTTTCTTTCTCTAACCCTTTCTGTATCTCTTTATCAGTTCTTGTTAGTTTTTTTTTTTAATTTTGGTATTTGGCAAATTCCTCTCTATTTTCTTTTAATAATATAATTTTAATTATATAATAAAATTATAGATAAATTTTAATATAAAATTTTAGATTTGATGGAAATATTAATAAAATCACTGATATATATTACTTTAGTCGTATATTTTGTGTTTGAAATAATAATAAAATTGATTATTTTGTAATACAATCCAATCCTTTTCTACTAGAATATTATCAAAGTGGTAACTATATTTTTAACGTTTTAACCATTTCTATAAGAGGTCCTCTATATTTTTTTCACTAGGTTTATTGAAGAATTCATCCCTATACTACAGTTAAAAGGTGAACTGGGAGATTAAGAAGTCATGATATACGATTTCTACAATCATCAAATGACTATTTTCCATGTTTTATCATCACTTACACAATACCGCAAATAATTTGCCGGTAAGTCACCGATCCTTCAATTACTCCAATTTAAACGTGGTTAATCCTTGAGTTCTTTCTAGATGTGAAATCGAAAAGATAAATTCACTTTAGTGACTTAGATAACCAAATCATTTTTCTTAATCTTATCCATGTAAGTTTCCATATATACAAGAAATTTGGATGTTATAATTTACCCCCATTCACAGAGTCAGAATGCAACGTTCTCGTTGCACACCAAGACCAGTTTCTAAGATGCCTTCTAGATTATCACTGGCTATCCAATTTTTATACCACTTATAATGTCCCAATCGTTTCTAGCGGTGAACTTCGATGTCTTTTTATTAGGTTCATGATCTGACTCATCCCTATCCGATGGTTGGAATGTTAACTACGAAATTTGAAAGTCATGATATATTATCTTTATATGACCATTTTCTTTGTTTTGTCTTCATTTACATAAAACCACAAATAATTCTAATAAATCAATTATCTTTTAACTATTTTAATTCAAATACGTTTAACGCTAAAATTCTTTGTACATATACAATCAGAAAAATAAATACACTTTAATAATATAAATAATCAAATCAATTTTCTTAAATTATTTTACTTAAATTATATATATATATATGTTAAAAAATCAGATGTTACAATATTATTAACTTAAACATAAAAAATAGAGTCAAGTTGTTCCTATAAATAGTGAGTTTAAAATTATATTTTTCATCTTGCCACCTCGGGAATAAACGAGCGTTTGTTTAATAGTGCATAACTATACCACTTCGGATCAGATCAAGATGACTGATGAGCTGTGTCTGGTCATAAGAATACTTTTTAATTACGTTTCTGTCGCTTATGATCCGCAAAATCAGATCATACTGCATACCCAACTTCCAGTAATATAATTTTTTTTTGGTCAATCAATGATATAGGTTTTAGTATTTTACAGTCATGTTTTCAAAACCCAACTTCAAGTAATATAAATTTTTAATAAGCTAACCCAAACACGTAAGCTAGGTCGAGGATAGATTTTCGGTAGCTTGGTTACTCTGATTCGGTTCTAGTGTTCTACATAATTCGTGTTTTGATCGAGTTCGGTTGTGCTAATTTAATATAAAAATTTTATACTCGTTTGGAAAATTATATAATTCAGTTTCAGATTCGGATTGGTGAACTTTTGTTTGATTCCATTTTTTGGCGTTACTATTTGAGTAAGTGCTCGATTGATTAATTGACTCTAGAATGACCCCAATATATAAATGGTAAAAGTTGCAATTATCAATCTTTTATTATAGAGGGTTGCAAACTAAAAACATTACGATTCCAGTATCTGTGAGAACCATATGTGATCTAGAGAGACTCAGTAGAACTCGTAACCGCTGCTTGATGCCGAGCTAGAGTCGCTGGCTTGGACCGTGACTGATGTTGTAGGTAACCAAACCTCACGCATAGGTTCATCAACTGGGTAAACCGTGAGCTCGCGAACGTTCATCGGTTGGATCACGTTTGGATCGGCTCCAAAAAGAAGATAAGCAAACATTTCTTGTGCCTTCTCGGTATTGTGACGCCCATCGAAGAATAGGTAAGATCGTTGGTACTCGCATAGTTTCGAGTGCACGTTAGGTAATCCACAACCATAAGCATTGTGTGTCCCAACTCCGCAGCACGATGAGTTCGCCACGGAAGCCCCTAGAAGTAACAAATTTTAACGGTTTTGTGTATGAGTATTTACATAGTATCAAACCTTCGAATTAAAACAAATAGAAAAAAAAGTTGTAATTAACCAACTTACGGTAGTTCATGTTCCTCTGCGTCCTACGGAGGATGACATTGTAGAAATCGAAGACGGTAAATTGGAAACCAGGAGTGGTTCGAGCCATTTCGTTCAACATGGGTCCGATTTTTTCGTTGTGTTGTTTAGCCAAATTGTTGAGAGTTTCATAGCATTGATCCATCCCGGTATTGTAATCTTGTCTGACGATTGGTAAGCAACCCAAGGGTGCTAGGGTTTGAATCACAAACTTACTAGCTCCTGATGAATACAACAAGCTAATATCGTTCTTCAACTTGTTAGTCACGGAAGTGACGAAAGCTTGTTGAGCAGATGCGTCGGCGTTAGGGTTGTTCTTGGTGAAATTCAAATAATCATTAGCACCAATGTATATCATAAACACTGACTTCTTGATGAAGTCATCGTTCCAGTTTGCTGCTTTCATTTGATTGAATTTCCTCACTTGTTGATTCAGAGTCAACTAAAATAAGAAAAAATATATTTAAAAAGTATATATATATATATATATTAGAATTACATATACTATTAAAGTGGAGCTTGTTGATTTTTCGCTACGCGTTTGATGAAATATAAAACAAAAAGAAGACCCGTAAAAGAAGACAGAAGAGTAAAAGCTATTATTTTACTCGTGAATATTAATATATAACATGTTGATAAATTTACATACATAAAAATAACAATTTAGACTTACAGATTCCACCGGAGCTCCGAGAAGAGTAGCATCAGCGACGGCGAAACTAGCTCCACGTGAAACATCGACGTCCGGTTTCAGCGCCGCCGGGATTTGGATCGGAATTCCCATGAATTTTGCTGCATATATATATATATATATTTCAAACAATGCCTCGTTAATTGTCATAAGTGTAAGTGTGGTGTTGACCAAGTCCAGTAAGTATATACAAACAAAAAATATAAATAGCAGCGAAAGCATAAAAAACTAGTATGCATATAACTCTTACTTAGTGGTAAAGAAAATAGGCGTCGACTGTTTTGAGTGTAGGGATTAGCGGTTGGTAAACTAGAAGCCAAAAACTATACTAAAATCCCCGAACATTCATGGCCGTGTAAAGTCGAGAGATTAACGTTAGATTTAGGGTCAGATTCTCCGGCTATAAAGATAATAAACGTACCGATGAAGTCCGGAACGATGAAACCGTCGGAGAATTTGCCGTTAGGGTCATCTCGGGATTTTCCGTACGGCCAGAAACCTTGCGCAACGTTACTTTTGGTGAGAGTCTGTTTGTTTCCGGCGTCGAAGTTGGAGTCACCGAACGTGAACAGAGCCACCGCCGGAATATTTTGTCCCGCGACGTTGATTGGGTTGTGGAACAGTGTGAATACCAAAAGTACCCCTAGGACACTGGCTAAAGTGCAGATGCCTGCCATCGTGAGAGTAAAGAGATGACAATAAGAGAGAAGATTGTTTTCGTGCTCAGTTCATAGTCTGATTCATTATATTTATATTGCAAATGTAGCTTTCCCCAATTATAGTATTAGGGTAATTATTACTTCTTAGATAGTAACCTATCGAGCGAAGTTAATATTTTTAATACAACTATCCCAGCCATAATCTATATCTTATATTTGAAAAATAATTTTTTAAAAATTTGTTGAGATATCAGTATTTCGTTCATTATTTTTCAAAAACTATGACATGATATTGTTTAAAATATAATATAGTTAACAAAGAATTATAACATATAAATGATCTTTAAATTAGATATATAAAGTGATCAGTTACTATTTTATAGTTGTCAAGTTTTTATAATACGTACATATATAATATAAGATTCTCAATATAATTATATGTTAAGGTTTATATATCTTTACGATTTACGATGTTTTTCATTTGAACTCATCTAATAAATATATATGTGAAATTCATAAATAATTATTTTACTATTATATTTAAAATTTTCTGAATAAATTTAAAATTTGTAAATTTTTGAAAACATTTTTTTTTTAGAATTTCATCAATAAAATACCAGATAATTTAATAAAAATAATAACATAAAATTAATAGACATATTATTTATAAAAAAAAATCTTATTAATCTGTACTGTAAATTTTATATTAGCAGAATTTTGGAGGATAAACGAAATTTTGCGGTTTTAAAAGAAAAAAATAATTTAGTAGTTTTAGCGGAAAAATGTAATTTTATATTTTTGGCGAAAAATTAGAATTTTGCGGGTTTAACAAAAATATAGGGTTTGATAGGGGATTATAATTTTATGACTATAAAGGGTTTAAAATAAATAACAAGTCTCTAAAATTAATAATTCTATCAATCATATCTTTTGTTTTCCTAAAAACACTCAAAATTTCTAAAAACTTTCAAAACCTTTTTCTTACTTTTGTACATGGTTCAGTGCTTTTGAAAAAGCCAGTGAGGCTTTTTATTTTTTAAGAGGACATTAATAAAAGTCATAGCCAACTTTATTATAAATCTGTTATTTTAAAAGCTTTAAGCCCTTAATAGTCAAAGTTTTTATCTCAGTCGCAATTTAGTAGTTTTTGTGAAAAAATAAAATTTTATGGTTTTAGCACAAAACAAAATTTTGCAATTATGACGGAAAATACAATTTTGTGGTTTTAGTGAAAGAACATAATTTTCCCAGTTTTGACGGAAAATATAATTTTTTTACTTTCAACGACACACATAATTTTGCGATTTTGATGAAAAAACATAATATAGCGGTTTTTTTGAGAAAATTTAACTATGTGTTTTTGGCAAGAAACATATATTTGCAGTTTTGACGAAAAACGTAATTTTGTGGTTTTAGCGAAAAACGTATTTTGCGATTTTAGTGGAAATTTTGTGTGTAGTTTTGGTGGAAAAATGTAAATTTGAGGGTTTGGATGGATAACGTAATTTTGTGATTTTAACAGAAAAATGTATTTTTTTTTTAGGGTTTAGCGAGAAATTTTTTTTGTGGATTTAGAAAAAAAACATAATTTTGTAATTTTAGTGAAAACATGTAATTTGTGAATTTTCAATTTTTTTGGAAAACTTTAAATTACCTTTTCGTTCTATTTTTAATTACATTTATGTAGATTTACAAAAAAAAAATAAAAAACAAAACATTATAACTAACATTATCAATATGAAACATTTAGATGAAATATTTAAATAAATTATTTGGATGAACATGTATAAAGAGGAAACGAACAGCCGATAAAAAAAATAACAATAAAAATTAGACTTTGATCCGCGATTTGAAAATATGGGATTATTGTTTTTGACAAAATTTTAATTCAACAAATAATAGATTTTTATTTTTAATTTGTCTAATTATATAATAAAAAAAAATTCTGTTATTTAGTTTTTTAGATAAAATATATTAATATATATAAAAGTTTGAGATGTTAACAATTTTATTTTTAGTATATATATATATATATACTATACAGTTTACTAAATTTTAACCTATTAGTGAAACGTACTTTTTAGTTAGTTTTTGTTTTATGTGTTTTACTTTATAAAAATCAAAATATACAATATGCTGATTTTAGTCGGAACTTATTTTAATCGGATTATGATTATAATCTGCATTATAATGTATGATCATAATTTTTATAATACATACAAAATTGTTTTATATGAATGATATGATTATTTAATTTTATACAAACTTAAGATGAGAATAAAATAAGAAAAAATATAATAACTAAAATGATTAATAATAAAAATATTGTGAATTATTTTTGTTTAGTAAAATCTGAAAGATTATATGTGATTAGGTATATATAATCTATTATATTCTATTTTCTTTTATCAATTATTCATCTGCATATGGTGCAGCGATCACATAGTGTATTAGTAAAAGTGAATTGAGTAACCAGGAATCACAGTGCATTAGTAAAAGTGAAGTGAGTACCAATTATTGATCAATCATAATAGTTAAAGTAAAGTAACAGTCTTTTTGTGTGTGTAACCGAGTAGTCGATTTTGATCAATCATAATAATTTTTTTTTTTTGAACTTTTCAATCATAATAATTTAGATGGAGTGAACACATGATTCACATAACGAAATACAATTTTTTAAAATTTAATTTTCTTTTTAATTAAATAATTAATTCATTACCATTAGAATCAGGATTATTCATTTATGAGGCCAAATAAAGATCAAAGAGGATCGTATCAGTGAAATATTCGAAAACGTGGAAAATGGAACCTCTTACACCTACCCACGTGAACAGAAAAGACAAACATGTAAGGAAGTTACTTGGAAGCACTAATATGAAATATAATTTGAACTTTAGTTTAATATAACTGATTAAATATTAGTAAACCTCTTCATACGTGAATCTTGAAGTCACGAATTGTGTATAATAATCTTAACATTCGTACCAAAAAAAGAATTGTGTATAATAAAGTTTCTTCACAAATATAAAATGGAATACGAGTTTCGTTCTTTAATTTACTCGGTATTCTTAGTATAAATTTATCAGTGTTTTAAGAAGTTAGCTGTAGATGTCCTTTAAAACAAAACATTTGGACCCAAGAATATTAAACTATATACATGTACAATTTGTCGATGAGTATTGCGTGAATTTTAATTAATTCAGGAAAAATCATCATCATCCTTTGATTAATTAATTAATTAATTAATGCATGAATGTAGTATAATATTATTTTGAATTAATAAAAAGAAAATCATTAAATTTATTAAATATTAATATTAATTATATAAAATTGAAAATAATATATAATGTATTAAACAAATTTAATATTTTGTTATTTTCAAAATATGATAAATTATTAGTAAATTTAATCTCTTGACATTTATAAGTATTGTAAAAAATTATTAAATTAAAAGTGTTAATAGATAATTAAAGTGTTATATATAATTGTATGATGAACATATCTGATAATATATTTATCGATTTATATATATATATAGTTTTATTATATTAATACATTAATATTAGAATTTATAAAAGTTAAGAGATCTATTTATAGATTTAAGTGTAATTTTACATTTTTTAAATAAACATTAGTTATCTTAAATATTTTTATCTTCAAAACATGTTAATTAGTTATTTAAATATTTTAGATATTTTAATAGTAAAAATTATAAAAATTTATAAGTAAATAAATAATAATCTTAACAATTATATGATTGAATAATACATAAAGACTAATTTTTAATATTTTCATTTTTTTAGTAACGGTCCATATCTTATTTACCGTAAAAAAATAAAGTGTTATATAATTTATTCTGTTAATTTTGTTTTTATAATTAAATTTATATTTTTATATTTTTATATATATAAAAAATTATAATTCTCCTATCAAACTTATTATTTTTTAATTATTTTTAATATTTTTATAGTTAAAATGAGTTAATTAGTTTTTTAAATCTATTTTTAAATATTTTACATATTTTAATAAAAAAAATTATAAAACCCTGTAATTATAAAAACATAAACATGTCTCAATATGTAAATAATATATATATCAAATTAAAAAGATAAAAATATATTTTATGCTACTTTATGTATATATTTACCAAATATATTTTTATGTTATGTTATGTATATATTTACCAAAATTTGATTTTATAGTTTATAAGAATAATTGATTTATTATTATTAAATTATATTTATTATTTGATTTAATATATACTATATATTGTTTTTATTATTATTATTTTTTTTTAAATAATTAGAGAAATGAGATCTATTCTTTTAAATTGTTTGAATACATATTTAATTAATATATTTTATTTATAATAATTAATCTTTACATAATCATATGTGATAAAGTATATAAAACTTATTATAATATATATATATATATATAATTTAAATTACTTTTAATAAAATATTAATTTCAATGATATTTCTTATAAATCATATATGAAGATAATATCCTATTAAAATATGATATATTTTAATAGAATAGAAGGAAATGAATTAACATTAATTTAAATGGTCCACACTTAGACTACAAAACTAGTTAAAACAAAACTTCAGGAACTAGAAACAAAACAAAACTACTTACGTGGAGGTGCAGCCGTGCAGATATATTTTTCTAGAGAAACTAAACCATATAACAAAAAAAGAATTATAATAAATTCAATAACCATATCTATTTTATACTTCTACAACACACTTCACTATTTCTCTTTTGTCTTTCTTCTTCTGATTTCTCTCTTTACTCTCCAGATTTTTCCCTATTTACCAAATTTATTTTCTTAGATCTCTTTTATCTCTCTTCTAATTTTCGGGTTTATTCTTTAACCTAATCAAATTCATAAAAAACTAAATTGTATTTTTTTTTCTTCTACGTTTCTGGATTTTTAGGTTTTACTTCAATTTTAGTTTCATCTTATCAATAGAGTTAACTCTTCTAACATCAACTATGAGAGAATCGTCAGTAGTCATTCGTGAAATAAAGTATAATATATTAATATGCATATTGTACTATTTTGGTTTTAAGGATTTGATTATATTAATTACTATACTATTCACTTTTTTTTAATAAAGTACCTTTAAAAAAAAAATATGTTAGATGCAAAAAAATATATTCTAATTTATACTACTACATTATTTAATTAATTACTTGATCAATATAATCGACCAGATCATTAAAATAAACATATGTTTTATTTTTAATAATAGAAAACACATAATAATAAAATTGGTTATAGAAACTGTTATACTATTTTAAGTGTGATAATATAGAATGTCATGTTATTTAAATATGAGATTACGAAGTAAAAATTATGGTAAATAGTATATAGTATAACATTATAAACGGATTTTTTTTGTTTTGTTTTTTTTGATATTCTATTGTACATGTATGTATATATGATTTTCATATTCTTTATTATTGAATTATTCATCTAATCGAAAAAGTTCTACCCGTTTTCCAAAATTCAAATGATAGTTTTTGGAAAAACAAATTCTATTTTTCATAGTTTTAAAAGATTTAATTAATTAGTATTGTAAGATTAACAAATTAAAGAAAATAGAACTATAAATAAAGCAGTATAGAACTTTTTCTTTTTTATAATTCATATATTTCACTTTCACCCGCTTGACAATAAAATCATCAACTTTTGGTGTGAAATGTTGTTTCCTTTATTACAATGATTATAACATAGTTATTATTGTAGTATTTCACCTAATATAATTATGGGATAAATTGACCCATTTTCTATATAGCGGACCTTTTTTGACTGATCGATCTATGCATGTAAACTGTAAGGCCGCCAACCAGATGTATATAGTTTGCTTTTCTGGAATGGTTATAATTGAAGGATATATCGAGAGAAAAATAAGAAAGGAAGAATTTACAGAAATCTGCTATCTATATCTAAAAGTATGTCGTTTAAATCTAGAAGTTTACCATCTAATAAATATAAAAATATGCCATGAAGTATACTTTCTAAATACAGAAATATATCATCTCAATCCAAAAATCTATTGTAATTTGATTTTTAACCAGATTAATTTTGAATTGTCACGTGTCGATTTTACGACTCGGCAAATACTATTTTTAGCTTATGGAAACCTAACATAATGTTTGGCCCGCACGTCTGGTATCAGGTTTGTCAAAAAGAAATTTAAAACTTTTTTGCTCGGGTTTATGGAAACAACCAAGACCTGATCGTTTAATTTTGTGAGGTTGATGTTAGAGCAAACAAATGTGGCGCCAAAGAATACAGAAGAGGAGTTTTGAAGTAGTCTTAAGTTTGAACGAGTTTATAGGAGTTGTTGAGTCAAATAAAAGACCAATTATTACGGTCTGTTCTATTG
>OVBI01002589.1:0-18672 GCA_900406495.1 Sisymbrium altissimum | reverse complement strand
TTTTTGATTAAACTATTTTATATTATATTATAAATGTTTTAATTCACAAACGTAAAACTGAACAATGTACTAAATAATTCTGTTTTTAATCTTTTTTACAAAAACTTTAAATATTAAAAATTAAAATTTCTGATTTAAGTTATAATTCTTAAATTAAATATTATAAAATAATTAATAAATATTTCGCCCTACGCATAGCGCAGGTTATTACCTAGTGTTAAGTTAGAACGAAAACTTCAATAATCAAGGAGTGAATTTGGGCTCAAAATACTTGGACTTGATCCACATGATATTCGTTTCCATATTTACACAAATATGACACATGTACTCATCCCAAATTTAATTTATAAAAAGCAATATGTAATATGTATGTATATAAAGGGGGAGAGAGAGAAAGGAATGTTGTATTGTGGGGGTGAGAGTAGACAGAGATGGATGGATGCCATCATTTCTCGTCTGAGACAACTGTTGCAAAGCCTTGGGATTGAAGGCAAGAGCTTGGGGCACTAATCATGGCTTTCAGGAATGATAATCATCTCCTTCTAATTGCGCAGAGAGAGAGAGAGAACCTAAAAGATACACAAGATAATACAAAATTATATATAGTAACATATAATATGCAAATACTGAGAAATAGAAAAGTAGGGCATATACTCTAGAAAGAGACTCCATGAGAGAGAAGAATATTACATATACAATAGATATTAAATATTGTTTTCTGTTCTTGTATTATTGAATGATTTTTCCCCTCCTTTCTTTTGAAGGTTTATTGCTTTTCAGAATATAGGTACTTGAAATAGTAGAGAGAGCGAGAGAGAGAGAGAGAGAGAGCGAGAGAGAGAGAGAGACAGAGAGAGAGAGAAAGAATAGATGTGTCAAGCTGCAAAAAAGCTAAGGTAATGTTATGTGATGTGCTTTCGAAAGGAATAGGGAGCTTTGAAAGGGCACATATATACAACAACAAATTTAATTAATTACTTCATCTTATTATAAATCTCTTGGGATTTTCAAGAGAAACTCTTCAAAAACCATCTTTCTTTTTCATCTTTCTTTACACACAAATATATATAGATATATATATACACACAGATACAAAGAACAGGTATAATAAATATATATAGATATATACCATCATCATCATCTCTCATACGTATGGACTCTGCTAATCTCCATCAGCTTCAAGATCAATTACAGCTTGTAGGGTCGTCTTCTTCTTCTTCTTCCTTAGATAATAACTCCGACCCTTCTTGCTATGGAGCTTCCTCTGTCCATCAATGGAGCCCAGGAGGTATTTCTTTGTAAGTCTCCCACTTACACACTCTCTGTCCTCTCTACTATCATATGTATAAAACATTTACACATATACATGACCACATAACTATATATACATATCTATTTAGCACGTGTATGCTATAAGTTTCTGCAGCTATTGGTTATTTTGAATATTCTTGGTATCAACATGTCGTGAAGAATTTGGAATCTTTCTTCTTCTTTTTTGTTTTTTTTTTTGTTTTTTCTTTTCTGGTTTTTGAAAGATAAGTTAGTGAGGAAGACAACAAGATAGAATTTAAGTGGCTGATATAATAATAATTTTCTAATATTCTTCTTTATATGTATAGTACTCATATGTGGGAAGTTTGCATTGGTTCCAGAAAAATAAAATGTGTGCTTTTGTGGCAGGAATAGTGTGAGCTTGAGTCATAACTTTAACAATGAGATGTTAAACACAAGAGATCACAACAACAACACAAGTGAATGTATGAGTCTCTCTAACATCCACAATCCCTCGTTGATCACACAACAAGAGTTTTCTTTACAATGGCCTCATGACCAATCTTCCTATCATCATCATGAAGGGCTTCACAAGATCAAAGAAGAGCTTTCCTCATCAACTACCTCAAACCATCAACAAGGCATGCCCAAGTTCACAGACATGTTAACCAATCCAGGGATCACAAACTATTTGAAAATCAATGAACACAAGGACTACACTGAAAAGCTTCTTCTCAATTCTATATCTTCTGGGTTCCCCATCAACGGAGATTATTCTAGCAGCCTTCCCTCTTCTTCTTCAACTTCTTCTTCTTCACCTTCGTCTCAGTCTCATAGAGGCAGTTTCAGTCAGATTTACCCAAGCGTGAACATATCGACCTTGAGCGAGTCTCGGAGGATGAGCAACATCCCAAGACCATTCGATATGAACATGCAAGTTTTGGATGGAAGATTGTTTGAAGGGAATGTCTTAGTTCCTCCTTTAAATTCTCAAGAGATTAGTAATATTGGGATGAGTAGAGGAAGCTATCCTCCGTTCGGCCTCCCTTTTCCTCATCATCTGCAGCAAACACTTCACCACCCTTCTTCTTCCCCAACCCATCAAGTAAGTTTATACTTTATACTTTGATGCATACTTTTAATTTTTCTTTCTTTATTAAATACTTTCTATTCATTTTTTTACCATCTTTTTGCATTTTTATCTTTATAATGATAATTAAGTGATGGCTTTGAATTGGTCTGACGGTGGATCTCGTGAAATTGGTGCATCTGAAAGCATTACGTTTAGGGCTCTATTTATATTATGCATATACATAATCTTGGGTTCACCCTCATTTCTGAATTTTGAAAATAGTAAAACATTATTTAGTATCATAATTCCGCATGGTACCCTTTCAACTTTGTTTTCATAAGTTATGTCAGTCAAAAAAGAGTGTCTAAAAGCTTAGTTTTCTGCATATGTATTAATTTTTGTTTAAGCATCAACGCAAGAGACTGCATTATTATTCACAGAACTTTTTTTTTAACACTTGAAAGCATATATATAAGTTTAAAAAAGCTGATATGATGTGAAATTTTTGGCAATTCAGAAAAACATATTTAAAGAAATTGAAATGAGAAAAGTAGTCGAAAAAAAAGAATAAAATTGATGAAATAGAGTAGATTTATGAGATTAGCCTAAAGCGCAAAACCTTTGTAAACTATTGAAACTTTCTAATAAAGTTTTTAAATTAAAAAGATAGATCAAAAAAAGAAAAAGAAAAAACATTATAGATATATATATATATATATACATATATACACTTTTAATCTTCTTTTTTATTCATCTTTTCCTTTAATTTTGTGGTTCTTGGTTGGAGGGCCATAGCTTGAGCTATTAAACCTTTTAACATAATTCGTAAGCAGCTCTCTTTAAGCTGAAACATCAACCTTTGTTCTCTCTTTTCTTTTCCTTTCCCTTTATTCCTTCCTTTGTTTTATTGTCTTTTTATGAATTTCTTTTCATAAAAACAATTTCTCTCATTGTCGGGGCTATTATTGTTCTTTATAGCTCTTTATATCGAATAACAGTTATGAACGATGTTATATTATATATATATATATTTGTATGTAACTATGTATGCACTACTAAATGGGATTTATTTGTGTTTAAGATGGAAATGTACAGTAATGAACCTCAAGCAAGTGAAGGGAAGAGACACAACTTCTTGATGGCAACAAAGGCAGGAGAAAATACTTCCAAGAAACCGCGCGTTGAATCACGCGTCTCTTGCCCACCCTTCAAGGTTACTACTTTTATTTCTTTAAGTACTTGCCACTTAATTAGTTGCTTTCTTTCTTTTTTTTTTCTTGGAGTTAGTTAACAACAAACAAATTTTGGAAAAAAAAAAAGAATGTGTCTATTCTTTTGGTCAACAGACAAATTTAATTATTATTTTGATAAGAAAGTGTCTAATGGATAACATTTATATTAAAATGTAAAATTGTCACTATTTTCACAAAATATAGATAATCTACTAGAACAATATGACATTTAAATTAAAATTAACGCAGAACTGAGATTGACTGTTCATTGTAGTGATTATATTTTGGGAAATGAAAAACAGGTGAGGAAAGAGAAGTTAGGAGACAGAATAGCATCTCTGCAGCAGTTGGTTTCACCCTTTGGGAAGGTAATTAGCAACAATTAATTTCAGCCAAATTTTTTCCACATTTTAATTATTGAGAAACAATTGAAACAGTTAAGAGGATAGATTGTTTGTTTTTCCGTTGCAGTATTTAGTAACCGAAAATGTTGGATCTTTAGTTCATAAACCTTTTTTAGAATCAAACGAAGTGTAATTCATGATGGGATTCTTATACAAATGTTCTTCGGAAAGTTCCTTAAAGTTGTTTTCATAGTCATATTATCATATCCTAGATGACAAATTAGCTGAGCTGATTAATTAAAATGCTCAAGTGCAGACAGATACAGCATCTGTATTAATGGAGGCAATTGGATACATCAAATTCCTACAGAGCCAGATCGAGGTAATTAACTTCAATGGATGCCTGTTATACATAATTACATATTATTCAGGGAATGAAGTTGGACAGATATTTTCATGGCACCTTCGGAGTATAGCTAAACATATTTTAATTCCATGTTAACTTCCAGACAATCTTCTTGATCCTGCTTCCGTTTGTCAATTATTTTCAACTTTAATATCAATGAATATATCATCTATAAAGAAATTTAACACGTACTGATATTATCAAACTCTAAAAGGCTATGGAGTATATATGTGCTAACCCATACAATTATATCCGAAAGCTAATATATTAGTTCCGTAGGCTTTTAGCTTGCCTTTAAAGCAAGACATTAGCTAGAATTGATCTTTATCTTATCATATCCTCTTTGGCGCACTACGTAGTAAGTACCTTTCGATCCCCTTTCCTTTAATTTTAATGGAGTATAAGCTGATGTTCGTAGTCATCATTTTCTAATCTTAAAAGATATATATATATATATAGAAGAAATAGTAAAGTTAATTGTTATATAACTCATATGATAAACTTTTTTGTTTAATGGGCAGACTTTAAGCGTCCCCTACATGAGAGCATCTAGGAACCGACCAGGAAAAGCCTCCCAACTGGTATATTTAAAGAACCTATACCATTTTTACATAAAAAATCACTTCCATTTTATTGTTTAGTTCAGAAATTTACTTATTTTAAATTAAACTAATTAGGGCGCACTACCACAAGAAGGGAATGAGGAAGAGACGAGGGATCTAAGAAGCCGTGGACTATGTCTCGTGCCATTATCATGCATGACTTATGTTACCGGAGATGGTGGGGATGGAGGAGGCAGTGTTGGTAGCGGGTTTTGGCCAACGCCACCTGGTTTTAGTGGCGGAACTTAGCGGTGGACTTTACAAACCGTAGGGCTATTGAGTAGAGTTACCGGATTTGGAGGTAGAGAAATGGAAAAAAATGTTGAAGGTGGAAAAATAGTTCTTTAATTTCTTGGTTTTGGTTTATTTGTAAGTTCCGGTTTTGATAGTGGAGCAAAGTTGGTCGTCCTGATTAATTAGAAGGGGGAATTGAAGTAATATATACCAGGATGGACCAGCTTTGATCCATTTCTGATTAGTAACGAAACTTGGCGATGTGTTTCTTCTTGCATGCATGAAGAGTCCTGACTCCTCAGGGGGATAAATAAAATATCAAATAGCTTTGGATTATTAATAGTCTGTTTATGTTAGTATTATTAATCAACCCTGTGTAACAAAATAATGCATATATGTTACAATCTCTTGTAAAATTTTCGCCGAAAAAAAAAGAGAGCGTAATTAGTTAATTGGATCCTCGACCTCCAAATTAAATGAGGACAATGTCGGATTTTATAGAAATTAACATGTGGCTCAAACTTGTATACGCGATCAATAGTCAAGTTACACGAATCCAGGGACCAGGGCACTCGAATATTATGACCTAATTTTTTTCATTGTCTTTTATATCACTTATGAGTTCTGAGATAAGCGGTCGACGCAAAACATCTTCAAAATTTTGCTTTATGCTTTTATTAGCCGAAACGCCATCTTAGTTGGACCGATTCGTATATGCTGTTATCACGAGAAAATATCATTAAGATTAATACAAATGTAACAAATAGGTATCTGAATGTGGATAAGTCTAGTTACCCATGGTGGTGCCGTGTCTCATTAGAGGTAATTCTCAATTTCCAAGAGTAAGGGAATATGAAGTTGTCGGAGGTAGACGGGTTTTACATATCTTGAATCTATCAGGCCACTGATTGACACATGTTCTTCTATCTGATTATATGCATGACGAAGTAACCATAGGCGTTCATGGGTCACATGTTGAAGGTGGCGTAACTCATCGAGCTATTCTAGCTTTTCTAGGATCAGACTCATCAAACACTCTAAGACCGGTATGAGGAAAGAATTGTAAACTATTATGTGTAAGTGTAAGTGTTCGGCATTGTAGCAAAAAAATTATTGTGTGTTTGGCAGAATTCTGGTAGGATAACTTGTCGTTACATTAAGTTAATTTAGGATAAGTTGTCGTGACATTAAGTTAATTAGTCATATAAGTTTGCCCCAAAAAAATGTTATTCATGTTAACAAAATTTTCACGTCTAAAAATTCACTTAAACCCGACTGAAAGTTATAGTTCAAAAAGTATCATAATACAGTGGAATATTATAGCTTGCCTAAATGATAAGATAAAATTGTCACACACCTTTGGACAAGTGGCTTAAACCACCTGTCTTGGTCTCTCTGTACAGGAACTTGATTCCGAACTATATTTTATTGGGGCTAAATGGGCCAGCGTGGTTCTATGGTGTAGTGGTTAGCACTCTGGACTTTGAATCCAGCGACCTGGGTTCGACTCCCGGTAGGACCTTTTTTTAAAGCCACTTTCTTTCGGAACAAAACAAACAAAGCAATGTCATGCTGAAACCCATGGATACATCTCTTTTTTGGTCATCTGAAGTTCACTGAATGTGTAAAGGTTCGTAAACAAAATATCCATCCAAAATGGAGCACAAGCAAAACAAAACAAACAAAACTAAAACGTTTTTAATCTCTAGCTAGCTTCGTCAACGATTCGCGAATGAAGCCAGGCCGGTCCACCCAAAAGTCGTAAGAATGAAATCTTCAATCTCTTGTCACGATCTTTGCAATGTCCCGTGCAAGAGCATTCGCCTTTGGAGACGACAAGGCAAAAAAAGCATGCAATAGAAAAATCCCGAAATGATTCTTCAGATTCTCTCCATGCAGTTACGGTAACGTGTCCAATCCTGTGGACGAGATATCCCTTCAATGTCAGCTCCACATCCAAATCAAAGACTACCTCTTCAACATAGAAAATTTGCAGTAAAAAGACTTTGTACAAACCCATTTTGTTTAAATATATTGAATTTATGATAACGATAAATCTGATAACTTCTAATCCGATTATAGCTAGCTCTCATCTAATTCTGAGGAGTAAGAATATGATTATTGGGAAGTTCTTTTTATAATCTCTTAATTTTTAAAAAATATAATAAAATATTAAATATTATTTATTTAGTATGAAAGAGTCTGTAAAATCTTGAAATCATAACCCAAAATTATTCAATGATTCCAAGATTTTAGAGATTTTTTTCTAATAAATAAATGTTATATAATAATATATATTATATTTTCTTTTTTAGAAACTACCTCCTTATAATGTTGTTCTAAGACATTGAATACTGCAAAATCCAAAGACAATGTTGCATTCATTTAAATATATAGTAGACAGATAAATATTCACTGAAACGAAGTTTTAGTATAAAGATTTTGTACATATGCAGTTTGAACGGATTAATCAGTCACTGAGTTGAAGTGGTAGTGCGTAGAAAGATTTTGTACGAACCCATGAATGTCTTGTTTTAAAAATTTTAAAATCGCAAAAAACTTCTCCAGTATTCTTCTTTCGTTGGGTTCCTATTCTCTCAACCGCTTTTGGAAAGGAGTATCTTTGTTTTCATTTATTGTTCTGTTACATCGGAAAGAAGTATCTTCCGAGTACATTTATCTTACGTTTTGATCAAGGAAGTGATTAAAGCTTATGGAACATACGAGAGAACTCTCATTTTATAGGACTATGATTTTCGTAGATATGACACTCACTAATGATCACAAGTAATTATATATCCAAATTGAGCGTTAACTAAAGCCTAGTAATAGTCGTCGTGTCCCTAATAATATTTCAAGGTTTCATCCATTCCTTCAACAGCATCTTCTTCTTCCCTGCTATAAACGTCTCTACCGTCGATCTAAACTCATCATTGCTCAGATCATCGATGTCGCACAACCGTCTCATGCCCCCGCGAAAATTTCCCCGCATGTCAAGCCTCTCCGATCTCGACCTCCTGTAAACCTGATGATCAGCAGTACTCTCAGTAGCGGCTGGGGGCAGAAACGTCATGTCGCGCTTCATCCTTATAGACTGAGCTGTCTCCGCCACGGAACTGACCGCGCGGACCATCTCTCGCCTCATCGGTCGAGCCTCTTCGGCGGTTAGAGTAACGGAGGTAAAGTCCGTCCCTGACTTTCCATCTGAAGTCTTTTTTTCTTTGTCAGACGCCGGCGTTTCGGAGACTACAGCGGAGGAGGATAACCCGACGGAAGAAGCAGCCGAGGAGAAACCACCGAGTGGGGCAGTGGCGGAGGACGAAACGTATTGAAAATACAGATCGGGCTCGGTTACCTTTTGGTGGTGGTTAGATAATGAGAAAATAAGGGCGATGAGAACGTTCACTACGCCGAATATGAATATTCCGCCGGTCAAACCACCGGAAATAATCCGCCGGAGATACTCACCGACGGAAAGAGGTGGCGTCGACCAAGAGAGTAGAAGTAACACGACGACGAGAGCTTCAATCACCGGAAGAAACTTCCAGAAATATCTCTTTCTCTCGAACCTCTTCATGGCGTCAACTTTCTCAGCCGCAACAATTTCCGAAACAAACGTAGCCATTTTTCTTGTATACTCTTTTGTAACTCCGGTTCCAGGAATATTAAGGTTTAAAACTTTTTTAGTAAAGTGGATGGATAATCGATCACTTTGACTTGTCTAATCACTAATGGAAAAATTAGTTGAGGGTTTTATATAGAGATGTAAAGACTCTATAATTGGTTGAATTATTGAAAGCAATGGATATATCATCTGTTTCTTTATAGGTTGGTCGTGGAAATTTCATGACTAAAAAGCATTAGGTGAATAAGTCCAATTCCAGAAGAGGAAAAAAATAATCACAATATGAAGAATTGATCAAATTATTGGGGACAGCTTGAATAAAGTGATATATAAATATATAAATAATATATAAAAAAGTGAAGAATGGTTGGAACGAGTTGGCGAGTAAGAGAAAGGGCAGGTGAAGCTGCAGTGCACAGCAACGACCGGGCCAATATATAAGCACGCTTGGGCGACGTACACCGCCGGACGAAACTTGACACGTGTTTGTTGTACCCATTATATTTTTGATTTTTGTTTTGTTTGCACTCTTCAATTACTACGTTCATTGTACGTTTTTGAAATAATAGAGTACCAGCGACTAGATTCATCATTTGATAAATTTCTTGCAGTATTAATTGTTTAAAATAATAGAGTATCAGTGACTAGATTCAACATTTGGAAAATTCTTGCATTTTTTTGTGTGTGGAAAAATGAGTTCCAGTGGCTAGATTTTCGTTTCCGAATGGAGGTCGACGTAGTTCCGAGTTCGGTCTTTAAGTCCGAATGTTAGTTTGATGTCGGTTTAAAATGCGTATATATGAACAGAGCCAGTCCTAAGAATGTGAAGGCTTCAAGTATGCGAAAAAAAAACATATGGACCATGAACTAGTGAGTTTTAGAAAAAAACATTATGGTAAATTTAAAAAGTCGTGAATCAAACTAACACGTTACATGTACGTGTCAACCAAATAATTCTACAACTATCGTACAAAGAATTTTTTTGCTAATTTAACAGCCGCTAAATTACATTTTGACTAAGTGCTAATAAGTTACATTTTTAGCTTTACCAAAGCATAATTTATACGGGATCACTGTTTACAAATTCGGTATCCGATAATTTTGTTACTTACTCCATCAAATATTTATTTTTTCACGTTCAGTGGTGGTATTTCCAATAACACCCTTAAGATATTGCTAGTTTGAGCTAAAAAGCGGGCTCGGTTTTCAAAACCCTTAAAGATCTTTTCTTAATTATGACTTAGGAAAAATCTAAGGGTTGGCGGTGTCGTGGTCAGAAGATTCACGGGGATCATACGCATCACATTGTGTCTCCCTTTGTGTACTTTTCGTGATGGATACACATCAGCTTACTTCTCTTTGATCTAATCACTTTTCCGTTTCTCTTCTGCCTAAAAGTTAAAGCTCACACTCACTTCCCACCCCACTTGACAGAACTTTAGGGTGTTCCATTTGTTCCAAAATTAGTCGACTTCTCGATTCTCAATCGAATCTCTCTGTGAAAGATTCCATTTTTCGATCTGGGTATTTTTAAAGTTGATCTTTTTAAGTTTCTGATCTACGTCTTCTCCTTTAATTCCCTTTGAGTTTTCGAATAGTACTTCGAAAGTTATAGAATCTTAGGTTGTTCTTCTTGAAAATATGGCGTCTTGCTGTCAAGCCATGAAGCTTCAGTGTATGAGTAGTCCCTTTGGTCTTAACAGAAAGGTTGTTTCTGACTCTGAGAGAGTCAGTGCCTTCTGGGGATCCCAAGTTGTCAAGGCCAATAATCAGAAAACACAGAGTGGACCTCAAAAGATTCAGACAAGTCTCATTCGCTCCGTTCTCACCCCATTTGTTGATCAAGAGTCTCATGTAAGTTCTTACACTTGCAGTTCCAAAAGAAAAACAAAATTACGAAGAAGCTTTTTTGTGTTATGTTGAACCTTGTACTAATCTAAACGATCTGTTGTGCTCTACGTGTAACTCCCTGAGTGGAATATTAGCTGGAATTTGATTCGGAATGTATTGAAAATGACTTGTAATGGTGTTAAGAATTGCTGTTAACAAGTGTCAGTGCCTGTCGAATACTAGATTAAAACCAAAGCTGGTGATATTTTCAGGAACCTCTGTTGAGAACTCCAAGAGCTGACCCAAAGAATGTAGCGTCTATCATCCTAGGGGGCGGTGCTGGGACTCGCTTGTTTCCTCTTACGAGCAAGAGAGCTAAACCTGCGGTGAGAAGCGTTTTGTCTTGCCCATTGTTTTCTGATGATTCGTCAAGTCATATTGTCAATGAGGTTTTGAAACTTGTTAATAATCGTAGGTGCCAATTGGAGGGTGTTACAGGCTGATAGATATACCCATGAGCAATTGTATCAACAGCGGTATTAGAAAGATCTTCATCTTAACTCAGTTCAACTCCTTCTCTCTCAATCGCCACCTTTCTCGCACTTACAACTTTGGAAATGGAGTTAATTTCGGTGATGGGTTTGTTGAGGTGAGATAGCATTCCCCGTTATAAGATTAGATTTATCTTCCTGTGTTACTTTTTCACTGAAAGTAAAGTATCTCCTCTGGGAATTATTAGGTTCTTGCTGCAACCCAAACTTCCGGAGATGCAGGAAAGAAGTGGTTTCAGGGAACTGCTGATGCTGTCAGGCAATTTATATGGGTTTTCGAGGTCCTATCTTCTGTCTCTTTTTATTCTCATAGTAGTTTTTGTCGGTGCAAGAAAAATTGGTGGAAACATAATTAAGTGATGTTTATGCAGGATGCCAAGACAAAGAATGTGGAACATGTCTTGATCTTATCTGGTGATCATCTCTATCGGATGGATTACATGAACTTCGTGCAGGTTAGTTTTGTTCGTCTTATTTGTCAACGCTGAGCTTCGTGTGAACTTTGTTTCATTTATTGTTTGTTTTTGCAGAAGCACATTGAGTCAAATGCTGATATCACAGTTTCTTGTCTTCCCATGGATGAGAGGTGTGTCTGAGGATCATTAACTGTGTTCGTGCCTTACTTTTGTTTGATGAATTAACCCTCTTATCCTTTTATTCGCAGCCGTGCTTCGGACTATGGGCTGCTTAAAATTGACGAGTCTGGACAAATTGTTCAGTTCTCGGAAAAACCAAAGGGAGATGACTTAAAGGCAATGGTAATGATTTCTTATGTTTTTCAAAACGTTCATTAGTGCAAGTTAAACTCAACTAACTCTCTTGCTTGCAACGTTACGGGAAACTTGTGTTATTCGTGTTTTCAGCAAGTTGACACTTCAGTTCTTGGGCTACCACCAAAAGAAGCTGCCGAGTTCCCGTACATTGCATCGATGGGTGTTTACGTGTTTAGAAAAGAGGTTTTGCTCAAGCTTCTAAGATCGAGTTATCCTACATCCAACGACTTTGGCTCTGAAATCATCCCGTTGGCCGTGAGGGAGCATAATGTCCAGGTTCTTTGTTCTTTTCATATCAATCCATATTTGTGCTTCCTCTTACCTTTATTATATGTCTTGTTATATATTTTATTAACTTGTTTATACATACAAAATCGGAATGGCTAGGCATTTTTGTTCAATGACTATTGGGAGGATATTGGAACTATAGGATCATTCTTTGATGCCAATTTAGCTCTCACGGAACAGGTTTTTCGTCGACCTTCTTGTTTTTATCTACACAACAGTCTGGTGTGACTCTGTGAAATCTAATCACGCCGTTTATCTCTGTTTTTGGCAGCCTCCTAAATTCCAGTTTTACGATCCAAAAACGCCTTTCTTCACATCTCCACGATTCTTGCCACCTACCAAAGTTGATAAATGCAGGGTATGGTTCTTGAATCTGTTTTATACCTTTGATTCAGTTGATGCTATCATCGTTCCTAACTCGTTCAAAATGTATTCTGGAATTGCAGATACTTGATTCGATAGTTTCACATGGATGTTTCTTGAGAGAATGCAGTGTGCAGCACTCTATTGTGGGAATACGATCACGTATAGAGTCTGGAGTAGAGCTACAGGATACGATGATGATGGGAGCAGATTTCTACCAAACAGAAGCTGAAATCGCTTCTCTATTGGCGGAAGGGAAAGTTCCCATAGGAGTAGGCGAGAACACCAAAATCAGGTAAGAACCTTTCTCTAATTCCAAAGAAAGCAGAGTCCTCTGCTACATTCATTGTCTTACTTACGTTGTATTGTGTAAATCTAGGAACTGTATCATTGACAAGAATGCCAAGATCGGGAAGAACGTGGTCATAGCGAATGCAGATGTATATCTTGCTTTTCATAAATCTTTTGTCAATATTCGATGAATGTTTTTTCATCGTCTAACGTTTAATTTGTTGTGTTGGGTGTGAGCAGGGTGTGGAAGAAGGAGATAGGCCAGAAGAAGGGTTTTACATAAGATCGGGCATTACCGTTGTGTTGAAGAACGCCACCGTTAGAGATGGTCTGGTAGTTTAGCTATAAACCTCACGTAGGAGCAGTGTAAAACTCTTGAGATTTTGTAACGCGAGACGTTACGTTCGAGTGGAATAATTTAATAAAACAAGAGGGACAACTTGGAAAAATTTGTTATCAACGTACATTAATAAAAAAGTTGTTAGCCAACTTACTAAATTTTGGTAATTTATTTTACGGATAAATCGGTATAAAAGCTTCTCGAGTTTCTCAATATATTTAACTGGTGGATATTTCAAAATTTTCGGAAAACCTATCCATAATTTCTCATAAAACCCACATTTAGTTTTACATATTAATGGAAATTACATTCGAATGTTATCGTAGATTTTCCCCCAAGATAACTGTGGTGCTTTTCAAAGTATATTAAAATTTAAAATAATAATAACGCTTTTTTTGTTTAAGTCCTAACAGTCAACTTAAGTCAGCTCTGTCTGACTCTCTCTCTCTCTCATCTTCGTGAAGTTTCCGCTGGCGCGAGATCAAGAAACGGTTGATCAAAGATCAGAGACTAGAGAATTGGGCATTTGCTTCTCCAGAATCTCCGTTTGTTTCTGTTTCTCCTTTCTTGGACCAGCTTCACCACTAACAGGTGTGGCTCAATGCTCTCACACAAAGAAAAAATAAGTGTTTTTTTTTTTTGCTCTTTAAGACTTCTTTGGCGTTTTTGATGTTTTTTGTTGAAAAAAAAAAAAAAAAAGACTTCTTTGGCTCCTTTGCATTCTGTGAAATTAGTGTCGGTTTTAAATTAGAAGACAAAAAGAAATTAAAAGTAAACAAATAGAGATAGGAATTGACATTTGGAGCCTCCATCTGCATGTGATGATGCATGCATAAGCTTAATATGATCTGTTCTATTATCTTAACCACTCGATAAGAAAACTCTAAACATTTTGGCTTCTTTCTGGGTTTTGCTCTGTTCCTGGTTATGAGCTTCAGAAATTAGATATTAATTATCTTCTACACAGAAGCTTATGATGCACTTGATCTAAATGGAAACATTACCATAAAAAAAGGGATATCATGAGGTGGACTCCTGATGGCTATGTGGTAAGAAATTTTGAGTCATGTTTCTTCAATGGAGTTTATGGTTACCATAATAAACCAAGTCATGATATTTTGTTTTCTTTCGTCAGGCTCGTGTATCAATGTAATTTTCAACAATACAGTCACATTCAGGCCCCGGGTTGGCAATTGGGATGGTATAACTGTCTAAGAAGGAACTGATATGGAGTATGGTTGGTAAGCAAGCGACCAAGGAGATTGTTGTAAGTTCAAAGGTAACATTCCTCATTGCTGCAAAAGAAAACCCCGACCGTCGTTGACTTGTTACCGGGAACTCCCTACAACCTACAGATATCTAACTGTCGTAGAGGGGGAGTTGATTAGCTCATGGGAGTAAGAACCCACCCACAACCGTTGTTTCTTCGTTTCGGTTTAGTGCTGTTCAATCTGGAACAACTAAAACGACGGTCAGAGCGCCTAGGAACTGGTCGCGAAAACTACGCCGAGAAATTTCGTTTTCTGATGATAAACGAAGAAAGACTCGGGCTTTGAATAATTTTAGTCTTTTGTAGTTTTGTTAGCATGCACGGGAAGGTTTTAAACTTTCTTTATAAGTTTATGTTTGTTCTTGCTCCTAATTTAACATTTTTGTTGTTAATTAGTGACATGGAACATGACATGCACAACTTCGCAGTTTCTAGCCCGGAAAACTCCTACTTGTTGTGTCTAACTCTCGTCTTTCTACAATCGACTATCGTACCATTCCCAACTTGTTCGTGTGGTTGCCAAAATAAGTCTCAAGCTGGTACATGTGTCGAGTAAGTTCCTATTTTCCTGGAATTCTATCTTGGTTTTGTGTTAATTTATTTATTTTCGGTAGTATTAGCTCATTCAGGGATGAACAATCTTGAATCGCTCTTGCAATGTACGCATCCTATCATATGATTCATATGTGTCCCATATATCAGAGTTCATTGGCATGTAAAAACTAAGTACAAAGAGTACTGGAGAGTGAAGATCACAATCACAAAGTTTAACTAAAATATCAATTACTCGCAGTAGAATTTGGTCGTCCAGCATCCCAACTTCGACAACGTCACTCAGCTTTTCAGCTCTAACTACGAACCGCTTCGTCCTTACGCTGCCATAAGTAAGTCCGTTGATGATTATTTCCCGTTTCTTTATTCGCATTACTTTCTCTTGTTCGTATGCATAGATAGCTCTTGGTAGGCTTCGGTTTAATTAGGTTCTAAATATGAAAAAATTATCAACGCCTGTAATAACTTTTAGTGTGAAACGGTATCAAATATTGTTCCCAACCAATAACTTGCAACATTCTTTTTTTTATATATAAGTAAAATCGACATGATCATGTGATGCATAGTAGGGATATATACGAAGGCTATTTTGTAGGTAATTGAATTAATCACCCTTATTTGCTTTACCACTCTTTCTCTAAGGATATTCACATATTCTCTAAATCTTTCATTAATATCTTTTCCTTTTTATTAATTAAATTTCCTTTTGTGATAAATCTAGAAAAATCAGGTACAAAATCTTTGTTGACTTAGATCTTTCCGTTTGGCTTTCTCTTTCTTTTTTATCTCTTATTCTCTCCTTTGCTTCTTCTCCACAATCGCTTTATGACGACTAACCAAAACGGAGGAGATAAGCACCCGGAGGCTGCCATGCCGTTGTCTCCATCTCAACAGCTTATGGAGAAACTCAAAGCTTACGAGAATATGTATGGTTCCTTGGATGATCATTACTCACTTGGAACAGGACCTTCACCTTTTTCTCCTTTGTCAGATATGCAAACCCTTGAATCTAATTTTAGAAGATTGGGTGTCGCCGATTCAAACGCTCGTCAACAGCCACTTCTTGATCATGGTCGAAGCAATCAATTTGCTTTGAACGGTCGAGATCGAGGTATCAATCTCCCTGACTACAACCCTTATCTCCGTGACTACAACCCTTATTTTCAGCCTCAATCTGAACCAGAACAGGCTAATCTAGCGCAGAGATTATGGTTTGGGAAAGATAATCGTGTTAATGGGTATGATGCTTATAAGTCATCTAATTATGCTTCTTATGGGGGAAGCACTAGTGGTCTGTCCATTCGTCACCCATACGGAAATTACGTTCCTTCTCACCCAAGTAATCATAATTTCTATGAACCAAGCCCTTGGAGTTTTTCAAACGGTTATGTGCTTGGAACCAATGATCCCTTCACCATGAATAACTCTAGGGCTACTAATACCACACTGTCCCGTGCTAAAGACCTTGTAGAGTCTTCCAAGTTGCAAAGCATGATTGCTGAAGGTTCAAGAGAGACAATTGATAAGATATTTGGCGAGTTGATATCACATGTTTGTGAGCTGATGACTGATTCTCTTGGCCATCAAGTCTTTCAAAAGCTTTTGGAAAAATGCACAGACGAACAAATCACTCGGGTTTTGGATGTAGTTATTCAACAACCTATTCGGTTTGTCAGACTTTGTGACAATTCGTATGGGTACGTAGCATAATTTTCTTTTATGTCTATATGGTTTATAAATAACATTCCTTTAAATTGTAATATCTTGATCACAGAACCCGTGCAGTACAAGATTTGATTCGTTCTCTTGGTTCCGAAGATAAAATATCCCGTTTCATGGTAACTCTATGCCACGTTGCACTACTTCTGACCAAGAGCACCAACACGAGCAATGTGATTATATTTTGCTTTGGCCATTTTTCTCTTTCACAAACCAATGTGAGCATTTCTTCCTTTCTTCCTTTCTTCCTTAGTCACTCAAATGCTATCTAATATATCGATCTAATGTATTAACATTTTTTCATGTGCTATCTGTTATAGTGTCTTCTTCGAGTAATTGTTCAAAATTGTTATCAAGTTGCAATTGATCAGTATGGATGTTGCATGCTTCAACAATGCATTGGAAAATTTTCTCGAGAGATAAAGGATCCTTTGGTTAGGGAGATAATTACTAATTCTCTCAGTCTATCCGTGAATTGTTATGGGTAAAAATTAAATGCATGAATTAAACAAATAACATAATCAATCACATTTTTTATTCTTAGTTGAAATCTATTTTTATTTTATTTTTCAGGAACTATGCTGTTCAATATGTGTTGGAATTGGAAAATTATCAAGTGGGACATGTTCTGTCGAGATACCTGGATGGAAATTATGTGCAACTCTCTTCTGATAAGTATGGGAGTCATGTGGTGCAAAAGTGTCTACGAAGTAGACAATTTAACTCTAAAAGGATCATACAAGAGTTGTTAAGTGACATTGATTCACTTCTTGTACATCCTTTCGGAAACTATGTGATGTATACTGCATGGGTTGTATCTCAGGTAAGAAAAATAAACATGTTTTTAGACTTGTTTTGTGTGAAATTGTCTAACTTATTATTTTTTATTTTTTTGTAGGATGATATGCAAAGTGAATTGTTGTACCATATTAACAAAAATCATCTTTTGATGAGTTGCAACACGTATGGGAAGAAATTACTCCAGAAACTTAAACTTTGGGTATAGGAAGCTCTGTTGTGGAATTAGATGAAGAGATCATGCATGATTAATTATTGATGTTTGGTGTGGTTTTTCTTTTTTCATTTAGACGTTGAATCAGTGTTAGTCAATTGTTTAATTATTGATGTTTGGTGTTGTTTTTCTTTTTTCATTTAGACGTTGAAACAGTGTTAGTCAATTGTTTATGTTGCTTCGTTTGTGTTTGTAGTCTTATTGGGCAGGTCTCTTATCTCCTCAACTATCAAAGTGTTTTTAAGAGTGTTCTGTTAGAATCGTATTTGTTTTAATGTTTTTATGCTTTTTAAAGAGCTTAATTCTTATTATGGGCCTAAAGCTATTGATGTCATTTGTTTATACTTTGTGGCCCAAGAGCTTTATGAGTTTTAGGAGAGGACTGGCCCTGTAATCGGGTATTCTTTTGCTTTAGCGCAGAACATTATGTTTCTAAATGAAGCCGATTGCATATACCATGACAATTACAATTTGCTAGAATGGAAAGCTGATGAACATAATTCAGAATAGAAACAGTAGTATACATTCGAAAGACCTATTTTTTTCCTCGGTCTACATAATCACTTTTTTACTATATATTTTCACTTAAAAATGGTCAATGGAGATGATCAAGAAACAAAAAACGGATGACTAAACTATAAACTCTAAATTAAATATCGCTTTTACTAATACTTACTTACTTGCTGATCGAGTGAATCTTTTATACGTTCATATTGTTTCACCAAAAAATTATTAAGGCCGTACGTAGTTAAGTTTTTTTTTTGCTAAATGGTAAATATCATATAAAATGAAAGTTCAGGTGTTACAATTTGCGATTACAATTTGCGATTACAATTTGCTTGACTTAATGAAATTGGTCCCATGGCAAAAAAGAATAAAAAACATGGAAGCAAATG
>OVBI01002588.1:0-18682 GCA_900406495.1 Sisymbrium altissimum | reverse complement strand
ACTTTTTTTGGCGAATTCGTGTAAGTTTGTATATAAAATGACCGTTTTCTCGATTTAAAAATGTTAAACTATCAACATATTAAACTGCCGAGATTGGATTTAAAATCTACCGCATACATTTGTTCCCTCATGCGAATAAAATTCGGTGGTGTACATGCGACCACAAAGACTCGAATACAACTTTCTTTTTCAGAATTGAATGTTAAATTTCAAAACCATAAAAATTGTTTTTACATCAGAGTGCTTCCATTTTTGAGCATTTAAATATATAAAAAAAATACATTGCCAAAATAATAACATGAAAGCTAATTATCCAAATGATCTTGATACTCAACAAACTAAGAGTATATAAATCTAAACATGTAGTACTTAACACAGCGGCATCATCCACCAATAAATGCATCCACATACATTTATGTCTGACGTCTTTCTGTGGTCTGATGCATTTGATTCATCACATACAAAGGAGATTCAAAGAGGATGGATTATAATGAGATTCACTTAGTGTTTTTTCAAATATTACAGGTCTTCAAGGCTAGGCAAAGAAAGATTCTCTGAAGCAAAAGGTCTATGTATATTCATGTTTTTAATATAATCATAATCATCTCAAAACCGGCTGATTCAACTTCCTGCTTCTTTTAATGGTTTCATAAAAATGAATTGACAATGAGTAAATTAAATTATCCAAACCATCCAGAAACGGAATAACAATTTCATTATCCCAACATTTCCCTATCACCATACATCTTTCCCTTCAAACACAAACCTTTGTACCACCCAAATCATGATCCTCAAATCATCTTGCAGACTCAGACAATAAATACGAACAAACTATATTAGAACAAACAAAATAGGGATCAACTTGCCTATGGTGGCATTCCGGTGAGAGGCTCTGCAATGCTGGGAGCTTGAGGGTGTCTTTTAGTTTCTTTCATTTTTTTGTTCATAAGCTGAATTGTAAAAACAAATACAAAAAGAAAAAGGTTTGAAGTCTCATTCATCCTATTTTCCGCTTCTTCGCTGTGTTCAAGCCTGTCGTCTTGCAAATTGGACAAAGATTCTTCTGTTTAAGCCATTCTTTTATGCATTGGCTATGGAAATCATGCCCACATTCTAACGTCCCCATGTCTTCTCCTTCAGTATATTCCTCCTGCACCAAGTTTCACCATTCATACTCAGACAGATAAAATATAATCTTTCTTTTTATTATGATTGCACCATCTCGTATATACCTGACAAATACAGCATGGCTCTGCATCTTCTGGAGATTTTGTGCTGCTTTTGTATTTTCCCTGCTTTAACCGGCTTGATATGGTTTCTTCGTTTACACCCGTACAAACATCTCCAATCCGCTCTTCTAGTGCCAACAATTCCTAAAGGTTAAGAACCAAATGAGTAAGGTTTTGCGATGTTACATAACCTAGACATAGATTTTCTGGTTCGTTAAGAGTTTCTTTTACCTCATATGACATGTTATCTACATCAAGTCGCATGTCTCTGTAACGGTCATGCATACCAGCAGCTCCATCAAATAGCACTGACTGATTTAGAAGCATAACGTCCTGCAACAAACAACCATTCAGATTATTTTAAGTCCCGGCTATTAGGTTAGTTCATCTAGAAGGTAACAGAGACAGAGAGAAGACAAGTCCAGTTTAAATTTTAGGTAACGTTGCAAGAGTCTTAGCTGTTTATTCTACTGAGCCGAAGGAGACACTAACCTCAAGCCGCAAGTTATGATTCGGATCCCTACGCATGACATCCAAGATATTTTGCATCTGTCCAAACGAGAAGCTCATTGTCAATTCTATTTGAGTCATTGCTGAAGAAAAGGTATTTATGTGCAAACGAAGCTAACAAAGACCATCCAAGTTAAACGCATAATGGCTATAGAGCTTGTATGAACTGACCTGGGACACCATAAGTCTGCTTCTTCCTCTGCTTGCAGCTGCCAAGGCCCGAAAAGAATGAGGAGCCCCGACCACATTATCCCCTTGTCTATTAAGCCGCGGACCTGCTCTCGAGTGAGCCCGATTCTGCATCTGACTATTATCACCACCAGGCTGAAGTACAAGCCCATCCTGAGAGGCAGGAGGGGCCAACGAACGAAGTGTTGGATGATGATCACCAGATCTCTGGTTGGTAGCATCTACAGCAAGGGAAGATATCAACGACCTACGGACAAGTTCGGATCTTCTTCTTTGGTGATGCGGTAAATTCTGGTAAGGAGTCCAAGCTGGATTAGAAGATGGTGGTTGAACACCTGTGGTTGAGCTTGTCCTGGACACTGACGATGATGCAATATTCAGGTTTCCACTTGTTGCAGTTCTGCTACTCTGACTTTGGGATAAATTCCTGAGTTCAGGAGCTGGAACAAACAAAGAATTCTCTAGAACACTCCCTGGGATGCTCCTTGACCTGGTTTCATCTAGATGAAGATTTCTCTCAGCGGGCGAGGTAGAGTTTGATGATCCACCCGCTAGTGAGCTCTCAGTCCACTGAAATGGTGGTAGCATATTCCTTGAAACAGGTGGCATGCTCGTAGCAGGAGGATTTGAATTCCGAGAGAACACATTTCCTAGAGACTGTTCATGTCTCAACTCCAATAGATGTTGTTGATCTGCTGGTAGAAGTCTTGATAAGTTCGACTGCGATGGAGCAACAGGTCGTCTGACAACAGTTCCCGCAGAAAAGGCAGCTGGGTTTACAGTTTCTTGCTGATCTGAGGGAATACTCCTGACGCATGTATTTCTACTGGAGCTTTCTGCAATTGCAGAAACAGGAAAATTTGGAACAGTACCAGAGACCTGTCCTCTTGGAGCGTGGTCAAGAGAGCCAGATATGTTTAAACCATTTCCTGGCCTATACTCCGTAGAAGCTGGGGTCCACGAACTGCTTTCTCCGTGATGGAAATCACGATAACCACCTGAAGAAGATTGACCAACACTCCGTTCAAGAGCCTTTCTCTTGCAGGATGCACGACGCCCCTCTAAAGAAGAACCTGTTCTAACACTACTCTCTTCGAACTGTCTGCCAGGTTGTGAAATCCTGGTCCCTGATCCGTCAGCTTCAATGAAGCCAGACTGATCCCTCACCGGACTATTATCCTCGTCAAGTTCAATATATTCTGCATTCAGATTGACATTATGAACAGGTTGGTTGGCGCCAGATGGTTGTTCGAAGTCTGGATCTAAATCAATTATTTCATTTCTTCGTTGCTCACTGTGACTGGAAGCTTCAGTCTTCGTGCCACTAGAGCTAGCCTCGTCGAGGTTAAACCGATGTAAGTCATGTTGCTCGCGAGAAACTGAGTTTGCCAGTGATGCATTTGATTCAGAACTTGCAATCATGTAATCCTGCAAGTCGTTATCACCAAGACTGTGAATATTCTCCCAATGATCTATCACACCGTTACTCGAGGTAGAACCATGCTCAAAGTTCAAGGCCTCTGATAAATAGCAGAGACTGGCCCTCTCTCCCTGCATCTCGGCTAAACTTTAACCACAGTTACACTTGGGAGAAAGAGGACTCACGACACTTTCCTTGCTCTCAACAATGTGCTTAATGGGGGAGACTGCAAAAGAACAAAGACAGTAAATCATTCAGTAACAAAGAAGACGAAAAGGAAAGTGAAAAGGAATACATAAACACACTCAAATCGAAACACAGCTCCAAGAACTGTAATGACAAATGGCACCCTGAGAATTGCATATACAATCATATACTCGCTTCACCTAAAAGAGCACAAGGATTAAAAGCTCACTGACTCATAGATGAGTTGGCTAAGTAAAAGGCAAATGCTTAAACAACAAACAGATGACACATGAGTTGTTAACAAGATTAAACAGTAAGAGGCAGATGCAAAAGACAAGTCATATGATACCGCCATTAACAAACACAAGAAAAAAATTTCAACTTTGCCTTTACCAAAAGCTGAATTATCTATCACTTTCACACTGCAAATGAAAAGGATGAACGAATAGAAGCTAGCACCACAGAACAACCATGCGACTTGGAACAAAATCTGAACGATATAATTAAAACGAGTGAAGACATTTTACTCAACTACCACCACAATGGCATCAGAAAAGAAGAGAATTTTACATAACAATAACAAGGCGTCCCTGACATATCAACTAACAACCTATCGAGCATCACAAATCAATGACCAAAGAAGTTTAAGTATCACAAAGTCCCAATATCAAGCAAACATAACAAAACAGTAAGGTAAAGGCAAAGGAATCCACAGCTTGAAGATAAAGCATCATCGTCAGATAAACAATTCACAACCTCAAAAAGACAACAACAAAAAATCAGAAGGAACATATCTCAATAAACACAAAGAAGCAAGCTTTCTTCTATCCAAACAAACAAACAAACAAGTTCATACAGTTCCATTCAAAATGCTATGACTAAAGACCTTTAAAACCCATCTAAAGGAACAAACTTTAAACAATCTATCTCACAGCAACAGAGATTCTGCTGGATTCTGAATGATTAGTCCCCAGAAAGTTTCATAAAGCTACAATGAATGAAACCCACCAACCGATTTCGATCGAGCTTTGAGAAACAATAAACAACAAAATCAAAACCCAAAAACAAAAACAATCTAAATACACAAAGATCAAAACTTTCAAGAGATTCTTCTTGAAAACGATTAAATTTACAATAAACAAACAAAAAAAAAATCGATTGAGGAAGAGAGGAGAACCTACCGCTTTGTTGCAGAGAGAAGAAAAGAAGACAGGAGGAAGCTCTTAGCACAAACAAAACACAAATGGGAACAGAAAAGAGGATTATTAGGAAGAGACGGCAATGTGTAATTTACCATATAACCAAAAAAAGTATTTTAAAATTTATGATGAAAAGGAAAAAATAAAGAAAGAAAGCAAATGGTCATGAAGAGGGGAGTTAATAAAAATAAAGTTCAGTCATAAGAACAGTTTCCAAAGAACAGAATTGAATAGCTTAGCCTAAATCAACGAATAACAACAAAACTATTTTAATATAATTAAAATGGACAAGTTATATAGATTTTGATATAATTAAAATGGTGTAATTATTTAATAGTAAACGTTATTGTATGTGTAAAAATGTTGTTGAAGAACAAGAGAAAGCAAGTTGGCAAGTAAATATTTAATCCCTTTGGAACGTTTAACAAATGGTTATGTCCCACGTCCAACCCCCCAAAAAAAAGTATCTTAGCCTTTGCTTCTTCACACGTCCCTCGTTTATAAATTTTCCATTTTAATTTGTTTTTGATTTTGAATTTAACGAAACCAAACCAACAGAGTTTGGTTTCTTTCCTTTCTTACTTTTACCTAGTTGGCATTTAACTTTGGTCAATTGGTCTGTTTTCGGATCCTGTTCAAAGTATTTAACTGTTTATCGTCCAGTTGCTTACTTTCTTTTTATTCCATTAGATTTTAACTAAATATAACCACAAGATGATACATGTTCATCAGAATATTATTTTACCTAAATATGCTACTCACAAGATTATCAACTTTTGAATGTTCTTAGATCATGTTTATCAAATTAGAAAAGAAAATCTAAAAACACTTTTTTGTACAGAATGTATCATGTTATCAATTATTATGTTTAGCTATATTTACTTTTACAATTTGGTCGATATGTATTTTATTGTTTCCAATCAATTTCTTTATCATTTCATGAACTTTTTTAGTGTAAAATACAAATGATAAGGTTCATCCCCCTAAATAGTTTTGATTCATTTGAGATGTAACTTTAAGTGAAATTTTATTCTATTCATGCATATTATTTATTTTATTTATGGAAAATCAAATGGAAATTTATTTTTGGTTTGATTGTATAAAATCCAAGCATATTCAATGTACATTTTGTTGGGATACAAACTAAGTCCCACATCAGAATTTAGAAAAAATCAATATTAATATATAAAGGGTTATGGTCAATCCACTAATTACCAATTGGTTTTTAGTTGGAAACCCAAAATTAACCCAAATTTAACATGGTACCAGAGCCAGGTTCAGAGCCCGGTACCTAGAAAAAAGTGGATATATACATGCCTCTCGTTAACCCGAGTAATGGAGGCCCGTGAGTGGTTTTCCGAGTAATGGGAGCCCGTGAGAAGCTTATTATCGGTCCAAGAGAGATCGATTCGAGATGGAGATAACATCTCAAGGAAGCGTGTATGTAGTCCTTAGTTTGAAGGGGAAATTGTTGGGATACAAACTAAGTCTCACATCGGAAGTTAGAAAAAACCAATATTAATATATAAAGGGTTATGGTCAATACACTAATTACCAATTAGTTTTTAGTTGGAAACCCATTAACCCAAATTTAACACATTTTACCTATATTTATGGAAGTAAAAAGTAATGTAATTATTTTCTTGAAATTATGTAAAACTAATGGATTTTTTTATATAAATATAGAAAATAAATTTTTTTTTATTTTTTTTTATTAGGATTTAAAAAAATGTTTGATAAATTGGTTGGCATAGAAAATTTTTGTTTAGATAATATGGATGGATGAATTAGTTTTCAAGTTAATGAGGAATTTAATACGGTGTTATTGGCAAAATAGTTTAGGAACTATACTCCATGAACTATTCTCCAAGTGTATTTTTTATAAGAGTTGAAGGATGGTGAAAAAGAAAAATAATGGAAGATTATTATTTTTAAAATAATAATTTTTTATAACATAATCAAATTTTACTCATATGGCTGAATAAGTATTGTTTGGATTATGTTCCTTTCTTTTAATATGTAACTAGATTTTGGACCCGGACTTCAGAAGCCCGAATATTTTTTTCTCAAAATCATAATTTTATTTTTGTCTAAATATTAATAAAACTAAAAGAAGTATCATTGTATATAAAGATTAATTTTTTCATATTTCACAGTGATCTAAATACTTTGTATTTATATTTTTAATTTTCTTAATTTAATTTTTTCTAATATTATTTATTTCACATAATCCATTTATACATTTTATTTTTTATTTTTAAATATTTTATTTTTAGATAAATGTATCATAATATTTATTATATTTTAACCCATTAACAAATAATATTTTGTAATTAATTTTCGTTTTTTTAACTCGTTTCACAATGATCTGCATATTTTACACGTTTGATAGTTAATCCCGCAATAGACACTTTTTGTAAAAAAAAAATATTAATCACAATGCGTACATCATATATCAAATAATATAAATATTGAATAATTTATAATAATTAAATTTTATGAAATTAAAATATTTGTATCTAATTCTAAATTAATAATAATTTGTGTTGTGAATTATTTTATTTACATCACCATTTAATTTAACTATTTAATTGTGCTTATGCAATATATATATNATATATATATATATATATATATATATATATATTATAGGATTTTCGTTTTATAGATTAAATTGTGATTTAATAACTTAATTTAATATTTCTTAATTATTAGTCAATTTTTAGTTTTGGAAAAAATGAAAGATATGAAAATATTTATTTTAAATTATCTTGTAACTAAAAAAGGGAAAATATCTTTATTTTTAAATTAGAAAGATGTTAGAAGATATTGTAGAGAATAATTGAATTGCCAATTTTATCATTAATGAAATTTTAAAATATTTAGTAATTGTAGTGGTATTTCATGTAATATAATTTATAACTAAAGGCTAGTCTCTAATTACTACTTCTGTTTTAATAATATAGATGATAGATGATTTTTGGTTATTCGTTCAAAATAAAAAAATGTAAAGATATAACTATTATCAAGTTTTACTAATAATAACATTAGTAGTTTGATCCATTTTTCTGTGAATCATAATTTTATTGTCATACCTTTAAGGAAACTTCATTCTACTACGATTATAAAATTTGTACATATCCATTTTTATAGCCATCAACTTGGATTGACACAAGATTAATATAAAGAAAATGAAAATTTTCTTGCGCTAACATGATATTATTTGTAATAAAACATTAAGCCATAAAAACCAATTATGTCTCAGAATTATTTTCGCGAGGATTCACTTTAACCTCTTACACAAAAAATTCAGAAATAATTTTATAATTTACGTTGCACTAAGTAATCGGTATAAGCTCTGTCATTATACGAAGTCGGTGTTTTTGGGGATACAATAAATATTGGTGTGGTTGAGTCGTAGACCGAAGCTCCTAATAGGTAAAATTCTTTAACCAAATGAAAAATATCTTAGGCTGTGATTTTTAATAATCTCTTATAAGATATGCTTATCATGCCATCTGGTTCTGGTATTTTATACGGGTTAATGTCCAATAAGGCTGTGTTTATCTCCTCATTTAAGGGATTCTTGATCAGTAACCAATTGGTAGCTTCTATTTTCTTGGTTACGAACCAAAATGAATCATCAAAATTGAAAGGATTCAAGGTAGAAAACAAGTCTTGGTAATAACGAGTAGCAACTCTCTCAATTCCAAAGAATTTTTCAATCCAACTCTTATTTTAATCCTTAAGGCATGTGATACGGTTTTACACTCTTCTTTACTTTGTGCTAACATGATAAAATTTTGTAGTTTGATCTCCCTCTCTTTGCCATAAGGTGCAACTATTTTTTCTATAAATGGTTTATTCGTCTCTAAAAGCTTAGCTCATAAAGTCTTCACCGAAGATTTTCTATTTCTTCTAGGGTGGTATTATCATCTGCTTGGGCGAGATCTAACTCATTTTTAGATGTTTGATAAGTCTTGATGTATTAATTGGCAGAGATTTCTTCCAGTTTCCACAAATCCATGCAAATTAAAAGGATAAGAAATTCAATATGTAAAGTTATATGAGCAAATGGAAAAGTTTTATCAAATAATTAGAACATTAATAATGAAGCAGAGCGATTTTTTAGAGAGTTCTTATTTCACAAACTGGGAGACTATGAAAACATATCAATCAAGAATCTTCCAAAACTATTGGGTTTTTGCTACTAGGAGATAAATGATAAAATGGACAAGAGAAGTGACAGAAGTAGAAATATAGAACGTAATGTTCAGAATGCGGAATAATAAATCACCGGGGCTAGACGGATACATAAGCTTAATGCTGGGATTTTGACCTAAGCCGAATCTTCCAAACCAATGTTTAGGTGGTTTTGTTTTGATTCGGTTATGGATATAGTCGACAATAAATTAATTTGAATTCGGTTTTCATTAATCTCGGTTTGGTTCAGTAAAATTGGTTAACGAATTAAAAACGAAAATTCTTCAGTTAAAAAAATCTCAAAGCTAATGCATTTTTCTATTCCTAATCAAAAACTCACGAGTCACGACAGCCAAACTCCAATCTCTATCTCCTTTCCACTTCGTCATCTCCTTCTTTATATTTTCTTCTTCTTCACGTCATCTCTTTCATTCTATATCCTGCTATTTCTTACTCTGCTATTTTCTTATTTTCTGTGGTCAATATTTAATTCTTTAGCCAAAACATCGATATCTTTCTTCAGATATTCCTTCTTTTCTTTCATTTCATCTGTATTTGATGAAAATTCTTCAACTCAGCTATATCTTTATTTAATCTTATCGATTTGTCTTCATCTCATTTTATTTCATCTCGAGTTCTCTATATTCTTTATCCATATGTTTATTTTTGTTCATAAGTCATGTTCATCATCATCGTTAGCCAAAGCATCGATATCTTTCTTCAGATATTCTTTCTTTTCCATCGTTTCATCTGTATTTGATGAAAATTCTTCAATTCAGTTATATCTTTATCTAATCTTATTGATTTTTCTTCATCTCATTTCATTTCATCTCGATTTATCTTCATTCTTTATCCATCTGTTTATTTTTATTCATAACTCATGTTCATCATCATCATTGATAATAATCAACGGCGGCTACATAACAAATTTGTTAGTTCCATCTTTTTTTAGGGTTTTCATTTTACTTTTTTAATTTTAAATGGATTTAAAAATATTTTTAATAGTCCAATTCATTAATATTAGACTTTTCGTTTTAATTAGATTTGTTTGACAAAATAAAAAAAAAATCTTATTAAAATGACAGAAGTATGGATCCAAAATTTTGACCAATTAAATATTGGCCCACATTTTAGTTAAACCAAACAAACCGATTAAACCGAATTTATCTGATTTTAATTGAATTTATACAGTTTTAACTACTTTTTGAAAAAGAAAAAAGCTTCAGTGAGAATTTTGAAATCCGAACTAACCGAATCTGAACTGAACCGAATCGTAATTTAGTTCAGTTACTTTTTGTAAAATTTTAATGAATCAGATGAACCGACTAACCAAATTATCCAAACCGAATAACCCGATTGAACCAAATTCACATGCCTACATAAGCTAGTTCCTTAAAGCAGCTTGGTCAGTTATTGGAAAATATTTCATAGTAGTTGTTCAGTCTTTTTTCACTAAAATTTTCTTTCCCAAAAGTTTAAACTCAATGATCTTGGCTTTAATTCTAAAGATAGAGGAAGCAAAATTTCTAGAAATCATCCCAATTTGTGCTGCAATCTGATTTATAAGATCATATCAAAAATTATAGCAAACAGGCTTAGAGGACTTCTTCCCAAGTTCATCAGCTTGAGCCAATCTGATTTTGTTAAACATAAATGGTGATTAGCTGGTTTTTTTAGGACTGAAAGAGGTTTAGGAAATGATATGCTCTCTCTCCATACCTATTTGTTATATGCATGAATATTCTATCACAATTGATTGACAAGGCTGGGATTAATTGGCAAATTGTTTTTCATCCAAAAAATAAAAATTTTTTTAACCAACTCATCTCTGTTTTGCGTGTGATATCACAGTATTTGAAATTGGTCACAAATGTTTGATCAAAGACATCATCAGAATATTTGATGAATTTGCTACCATATCTAATCTAAATTAGCGTGAAAAATTTCACATTATACCTCATAGGAGTTTCGGCTCAAGACATGGAATAAATCATATCAAATTTACCATTTGTTGTTGGACAATTACCGGTTCGATATTTAGGTCTGCCGTTTATACCAAAGCAGATGACTACTACAAAATACATTCCTCTACTAAAAAGAAGTCACTCAAGGTGACTAACTGGACAACTCGATATATATCATATAGGGGAAGTCTCAACTTTTGAGCTTAGTGATAACAAGCATAACAAACTTTTGGACTTTACCTTTTTGTCTATAACAGAAAAATATTTTGTTCAGCTTTCTTATGTTCAGGACTACATTTAAATAATTGGAAGGCAAATGTAGCATGAAGTGATGTTTTCAAACCAAAGTTAGAGGGAGTGTTTGAATTAAAATCTCTAAAGGAAGTAAATAAGATTAGTTGCCTAAAACCTAAATGGAGGATTGTCTTTCAACAACTATTTATATATGTAAAATGGATAAAAAATGAGGTATTGTGACAAATTTCTTTCTGGCCAGTGAATGAAAGAGTAAGGGTTTTAGATGTGAAAAAAAATTGATCAAATACTTGAGAAACAGCTAAACATCTTCATCAAATGGAGATTAACAATGGGGAATCAACTTCCTTTTGGTGTGATGAGTAGTCTAATCTGAGTAGGTTATTTGATCACATGAGCATGTGAATACATAGCCATGGAAATTCCATTACAATATACTGTAGCCTTTTCCATGTAGAGACATGGAAGAAACACAAAACCACATATTCTTCACCTATCATTACTCTATAGAGATATGAAAAACATATCACAAATCATTTACTTCAACATGAGTACACAACAGATTGGGATAAGATAATCCGCTTCTGAACTAGAGTGCAAACTCAGATTGAGTCAAATAATTCATTATCATGTTTGCATCGCAAGCATCACTATACCACATATGGTGTGAACAAAACAAAAGAATACATGGTGAACCTCATTTGCCACCCAACAATTAATCTAATCAAGTACATTGACAAAAATACTTGTAACTGATTCATCACGATAAGGAATGCCGGCAACAAAGTTTAAGAAGATGAATTGTGCTGGTGGTTTGCATAAAGATAACTACCATGAACTCAACTTAAATTGTTCTCTTTTATGTACTTGGATTAAAACAACTTTACACTAATAGATGCAATTAATATAGATACAATTTTTTTTTGTTTAACTAAAATTTTACATTCTTTTCAGAAAAAATTGAAAGTTTCTTAACCTATAATTATCTTTGAGTGGATTTTTTTTGTATTCATTATATGGGCTTTATATCTATTATAAGTGAAATACTAGATTTTAACTTGTCTTAAAAATGAAATTTTTTTAAACAATTTATTTTTAGCTCATTTTTTGAACAATATGTATTTGTAAATTTGAAATTTTAATATATATTGCATTTTTTTATAACTAGTTTTGATATATTCTGAGAATGAATGCTATTTTTTTATTTTTTATATATTTTATATTTTGTATAAAACAAATATTTATGGAATTCATAATTTAAATGTGCTAATAATTCTATTTTGACGAAGTTGATGGTATTATATAATCTATTTTATTAATTTTTTATATTTTATATAATTATAATTATATGAACATTAAAATATTATAATTTTTCTATTACATTGTCTTGTATTAGTTATTTTCATTTTTTTATAATTAAAATGGATTAATTTATGTTTTTTAATCCATTTAATAATTCTCTATATATTTTAATGAAATAAACTGTAAAAATCAATAACTGTGAAACACCAATCTCAACATTACTTACTATTTTGTTGAATAAAATTATTAACAAATTTTAATATTATCAAATTAGTAATATATGGATTAATATTCTAATTTTTTATCAGGTTAAATTTACATTTTCTAAATTAGAAACTTATAAATTAAGGTTAATTTTTATTACTTTTTATTATTTTTTTAGTTGAAACCTGTACAAAAATATAATTTTTTATATTATTTCATGTAAATAGTTTCCAAATTTTTATTTTACGATTTATAAAAATAATTAATGTACTAAATTATTTAATTACATTTATCTTTTGAGTTAATAATGTTATATATGTGTGTTTGTATTTTTTAATTAATTAGAAAAGTCAAACTCATTATTTCTATACTCCTTTTGTTTCATTTTAATTGATTTTTAAAGAAATTGTTTTTTTCAAATTAATTGTTTTTTCAGAATTATATGCAAAAATGTCACTAATTTATCTATTTTATCATTGTATTATTAAATTCAATTTTGTCAAAAAAATACTTTAAATAATCATATAAAATTTTATGAGAGATATTTTATTAATTTGTGTGTCAAACCCTAAAAAATCAATTAAAATGAAACCAATGGAGTATTATTTAAATACATATTTAATTATGATATTGTTTAAAATTATGTTTAATAGAAATAATGTTATTTTTATAATTACTGTTGGAGATAATTTAATTTTTAAAGTCACCCACAATAAGTTTGATAAAGCCCGTGAAGAAAATAATAATAAATATCCTAAAAAGTTCTAGAAAAGTCAATTTAGGACAATGGTAATGTTTAAATCCTAAAAACGACTAAATCTCGGATATAACAGAATATTCGCAATGGCTTCATTGCGAGATATTTGGAATGATCTTATCGCGAGATATTCACAATGATCTTATCGTGAGACATTCACAGCTTTATCATGAAGTATCTGCAAAGACTCAAAATGACTTAGATTACTGCTGTCAACTCCAAACCTCAGTTAGGATTCAAATATTGATAGTTCGTAGTTAATAAAAAGACTATTCTATTCTTGTTTACGTGTTTCCGTAGTTCTATAACGATCCTATTTATTTTTTTTCAAAAGAATTGGCGCTCCATAAAGAGGAGAAGAAAACTATCTGAGATGTCGGAGCACAGTGACAACGATGCATCCACCAATGCAAATCGTGAAGTTTTGGAACAATGAAAGGTTATGACTGTCCAGATAAAGGAAAATGCTGAAAGTCTAGCACAACTGGAGACAGAGAACATCAAGCTGAGGGAAGAAAATATTTCCTTATTTTCAATGAGAAACAAGGTTGTCAACATCGATATCAAGCCTCAAATGCCCAAAAAAAGAAAGTTTTTTCTCTATTGATAAAGATTTTCTATTAAATTTTTCTATTGTTTGTTCAAATTTTTGAGAATTAATCTTCAGAAGTATACTATGAATCTTGTTTATCCAAGATCGTTTTTGGGACCTGCGTGCTCCCTGGTTAGAACCTTTAAGGGGTCCTAATGGTTTGGACTTGAGTAGGTTGAAAAAGACATATTTTGTCGCATGCCACCTTTAGGGTCTACTGTAATGACAGATGATACCTAACCAATAGTGAACGATCCAACTCCAAAGGGAAAAAAGGGGCCCCATGTTCGATGGGATCTGAGCAGGAAACGCTTATCAAATCTTCTGAAATAATACATCTTAAGGTTATGGTCTCCAAGCGGTTGAGAGAGTTTGAAGCGAAGATCGATCGCCTACCTAGAGTGGCTCAACTAATTTGGAGAAGTGTGTTGCACTCGTATGCTGACACACTATTCTCAGACAAAGATCACATTGACAGAGATGCCAAGTAAATTTACGTTTCCTATGATGAAGCCGTCCGATGGAATGACAGATCCCGATAACAACATTGGTCAATACAAACAACGAATGTTGATGACGGTTATCTAAAAAGAATGTCGTGAAGCGACCATGGGTAAGGGTTTTAGATCAAGCTTAACTGAGCCTGCCTTTTAATGGTTCATCAACCTGTCTAACAGCTCAATATAGTCGTTTGCAGCAATAACCGACCTTTTTATTTAGAAGAAACCTGGGAAAATGGCTGAAGACCTTTACGAGATACAGTAGAAAAGAAGAGAGCCGTTACGTGATTACGTGGGATGCTTTAATAAAGAAAAAGTATTTATTCCTAACTGCAACATGTCCACTGCGATTTATGCGTTAAAAAGAGTTTACTTCCTGACGGTGACTTGTAAAAGGAACAAACCAAGTACCAATGCAAAACCATGTACGACATGCTTATTAGAAGGTGACCACAAATAAAATGGGAGGAAGACCGAGTCAATAGTCAACGAAATTCTCTAAAATTAATTCATGAATGATAAGAACATAGAGGGCAACCAAGGATGACAAACTTTACCAAAAACCTTGTAACGATAATAGAATTAGTCACCGATCGGTGAACACAGTCGAAGATGAAAAATGCACTACATTGATATAGCCTGATATGAGAATCTCTAAATCTCTCCCATAGAGTTGATCGGTGCACTAAGTCAAATGTCTGGTGTAAGATGGCCACATAAAATGAAGACACCATAAGAAAACTGTGTTGTGGTGCGGTTTTTACAGTGACCACAGTATTAAAACGAAGACTGCATTATTCTAAGGATAGAAGTCCATGACCGACTTAAGAAAGGTACTTGAGGGAGTATTTGTCAGGCAAAACAAGATCCACTTCAAAAAGAGAGGTGGTAGTAGAGATCAAGGTAAAACGACTCCTTTAACCCTAAAACACGACCGGGTTATCAACTTTATTTTGGAGGGTCCTAAAGTTAGTGAAATCACGCATTCAGCTGCTAAAAAAAGCACCAAAATAGTACAAAAGAGTCATGACAATGTCAAAGGTATAAGCGGTCTATTGTCAAAATGCACACTCAACATTGTATCCGAAGAAGGTCAAAAGGTTGGTTCCCCTCACCACGATGCCTTGGTCATATCTTTAATAATGGGTAACTGCTTGATAAAAAGGGTCTTAATTGACAATGGAAACGCAACAAATATCTTATTTATGGAAGCTTATAAAGCATTATGTTTGGATGAAGTATGACTAATGTAAAAGTCCACACAATTGGTGAGATTCAGGGGAAAAGTAAAAGAAACTGTAAAACAAGTAACACTGCCTATTTATATATAAGGAGTGAACAAAACAACCAAATTCATGCTTTTGGATTGCACTTATGCTTATAACGCAAACATGAGATGTCCTTGGATTCACGATATAGAAGCAGTCCATTCAACTCTCCACCAAACTGTAACATCCTGATTTCTGGTATATGGAAACTTATGTGGAGATGTTAAAAGAATTGATTTGGCTACCTATATCACCAAAGTGCATTTACCTTTTCGGTTACACATCCAGAGAGAACTCCAGAGTTAAGTGTGTTTGAGCTGGAGTAGTCAAAAGATGGGTTACCTACTGGGAAGTCATTCGCGTTACTGTGTGAGTGAGGCCAAAACACGGGGAACGGTTATGTGGTAATTGCAGGGACAGTATATCATGACTTTGGAACCTCCCGGTTAATGCACCGACCGTTGGACAGGGGTGGGCCGACCCATGGGTCTAGTGAGAGGACATGGGAACCCACTGGTAGGGGCGGTTGGGGGGTTATAAGTGGTATCAAAGCTGGTTCACCGTATGAGTGCTGACCTGAAAGGCCCTGAGAGGCGGTTAAGAATTGGTCTTGGTTCGCAACGAGGACGTTTTGCTCTTTGAGTGGGGGTGAATTGTAACATCCCGATTTCTTGTATATGAAAACTTATGTGGAAAGGTTAAAAGAATTGATTTGGCTACCTATATCACCAAAGTGCACTTACCTTTTCGGTTGCACATCCAGAGAGAACTCCAGAGTTAAGTGTGCTTGAGCTGGAGTAGTCAAAGGATGGGTGACCTACTATGTGAGTGAGGCTCAAACTCGGGGACCGGTCATGTGGTGATTACATGGATAGTATATTATGACTTTCGAATCTCCCGGTTCATGCACCGACCGTTGGACAGGGGTGGGTCGGCCCATGAGTTTAGTGAGAGGACATGGAAGCCCACTGATAAAGACGGTCGGGGCGTTATACAAACAATCAAATTCCATACCCCATGGAGAGTTAAAGAAATTCAATGAGAACTTGAGTATTCACGTTCATGTTATCAGTCTACAATAAAAGGGAAACATCAGCCAACGATGCAAATACAAAGCTCACCATCAAACGTCCACGGTGAAAAAGTAGAGGTATAACAACTTGATGAAGCCCCATTAAGGTATGGCGATCTTGAAAGAAAAATGAACATTTGTTCAAGACTGCCGAGTGACATGAAGATCAGGTTCATCAATTTCCTCAGATCCAATGCAGATTATTTTGCTTGGTTAGATGCTGACATGCCAAGAATTGATCCTGAGGTTATAATGCGTCAACTAGAAGTGGATCCAGATCATCCGCCAGTAAGGCAAAAACAAAGAAAACTTACATTAGAGTGTGATCAAATCATCAATAACAATGTTTACAATTTATGAGAAGTAGGATTTATCTATGAAGTGCATTACTAAAAGTAACTTACCAACGTAGTAATTTTTTGAAAAAAAAAAACGAGAAATGGAGAGTGTACATTGATTTCACTAATGTCAACGAAGCAAACCAAAAGGTTAAAATTACCTTACTGAGGAAACAAAGTAGATTGGCCTTGCTACAAAACAAACAAGTGGACTGAAATTTATCCCAAATGCTCCGATATAAGGTAGGTTTGTAGTGAGATGTGGGGGCAGAGAAGCACTTAGGTTTCGTCAGAAGGAACCAATACGGAGAAGAAATAAGCGGTGCATTGTTTGAACCAATATAGGCTAACCTAAAAAAATTAGAAAAGATATATTGTTTGTAAACGACTCTCAACAATAAATTCTAAAGTGTGATCAATACGAGCATAAACGAACTCAACATGGTCCAAAAAGATGATTAACACAATTGTGCCTCTCCAATATAAGATGTTAATTTACACCTAATATATGATTAACAAAATTTACATCTTTTTTTTGTTTTGTCTTTAAAATATTATTATTGTACTTATCGTATCTCAATAAGTATATTAAATTATCCTCAAAATATTTTTTAAATAAAAATTCTGAAAAGTGGGAACAAAAACTGTTTGGGATAAGTTAATTATTAAAATCTTATTGGGTGAAGCCTACAATAAATTTAATAAAACCCATAAGTGAAGAAAAAAATAAGAAATATTCTAGAAGGTTTTAGAGAAGCCAATTCAGGATAATGACAATATATAAATCTTATAAACGACCAAATCATGAATATACGGAATATTCGCAATGGTTTCTGTAACGACCCAAATTCCCTAATCCAGTCAATGTCTTTATAATTATTGTTTTGGATCAATTTCAGCCCAGTTAAAATAAAAAGCCCAAATCCTATTTTAAAATGTCCCACATTGGAAACTTTTAGGTTTCAGCTCTCCCTTCCTCCCCTATATAAGGAGCCCCATCTCTTCTCTTTTTCTCCACCAAGTCAAAGCAGTGTTTTGCCCAGTGGTCAGTTGTTGTTGAATTATCCGACGACCAACCACTGGTGAATCTTTCTAGTGAATTTTTTCGGTGAGTTCTGGCAAGTTTTCGGCAAGCTTCCGGACGAGTTTCCAGTAAATTCCTGCGAGTTTTTTTTAGTAAGTTTACTGTTTCCTCCTCTTTCCATTCTTGTCGGAATTAGTTAATATCTAGATTTATTCGGTTTAGGTTAGTCTGGATTAGTTTAGGTTAGTCGGTTCTGATTTTGGGNTAGGTTAGCCGGTTCTGGTTTTGGAGTCTAGGTCCGGTCCGGGTTAAGTCTGGTTTGACTGGGTTGACCGGTTTGACCATTGACTTAGACTTAGACCGTGGACTTCGACTTTTTGACCGGATATTCATTTTCGCCGTTTGAAAGCTGTTCTCAGTCGATTTTCCGCGCTGATTTCAGATTTAGTGTCCGTTTTAGCAACCGGAGT